>VZSE01005046.1:718304-741552 GCA_013398275.1 Promerops cafer
CCGGACACTGCCCAGGACCGCTCCGGCCCCGGCCGGACACTGCCCAGGACCGCCCCCGCTCCGGTCGGGAACTGCCCAGCACCGCCCCGGCCCCGGCCGGGCACTGCCCAGGACCGCTCCGGCCCCGGCCGGGCACTGCCCAGCACCGCTCCGGCCCCGGCCGGACACTGCCCAGGACCGCTCCGGCCCCGGCCGGACACTGCCCAGGACCGCCCCCGCTCCGGTCGGGAACTGCCCAGCACCGCCCCGGCCCCGGCCGGGCACTGCCCAGCACCGCTCCGGCCCCGACCGGACACTGCCCAGGACCGCTCCGGCCCCGGCCGGACACTGCCCAGCACCGCCCCGCGCTGCAGCCCCGAGGGGACCGGCAGCGCCTCGAACCGTACGGGGGCATCGCGTCGCTGGGGGAGCTGCCCAGCCCGAGCGGAGAAGGGTCCTGCGCCGCTGCCGGGAAGAACCAAAGGCAGCTGGGCTTGGGGCCGTGACTACAAAACCAAGCGACACTTGTTTGCTTCGAGAATCTCCGTGTCACGGGCGTTTGCAGAGTGGTTTCACTCCACGCGGAGGTCTCAGTTTATTGAGTTGCACATGGGCATTATCGCTTACGCTGGCTGCTGTGGCCAGAGCTGATGGCTCAGGTGGGTTTTACACCTGAAGAGGCTATGACAAAGAGAAAGGGTGGCAGTTCTTCCATGAAATTTACTGTCTGTCACTTAGCAGGTGTTCATCACCCTCGCCCAGGTTGCTTTCTGCTGCTTGTCCTTGGTGGCCAAAATCCCACACTCCAACCTGCAGATCTTCCCAGGAGCCCCAGCAGTGAGATGCACTGTTCAGCAGGTGATACTGTACCTCACTCCTCTTGTGAGTTCTCCCTTTACTTAGTTCCGTCATGTGCCTCATGTGTGAGAGCAACGGAGTGTAGCACTTGGCATGTCTTTCTGGGGAACTTGCCTTGACTAAAAAAATAGTTTCTGTCAGAAGTGGAGGTTGACAAAATACACTCAGAACAACATCCTGACTTTAAGAAGCATAGTTTTTGTGCCTGCAGGATATAGGAGAGCAGAATACATGAAGGCAGAGGTCTGCAGACAGGGTATTGAATAGGATAAGGCAGGAGAAATACACTTTGTGTTATGGCATGTGATTTAAAGATGGTCAGATATTTTTTTTTAAATTTCAATTAAAGTGACTCTGCAATGAAATTTTTCAAATTGTACTGCTGTTTTTCCTCTTGGTTTCTATGGAAACAGGCCTTTATGCAATCATGCTTGGCTATATCTCCTTCTCCAATAACTTTTGAAGCTGTTGGGCAGTTTCACCCAAATCTATCTCAAATATAATTAAGCTATTTCTTTAAAACAGGCAGCTGGGTAGGGCTGAGAGATCCTGTAAATGTCCCAAAAGCTGTAACACAAACTTGCCTCTTATTAAACTGTGGTTCACATGGTTGAGAGACCATATAAATGTCTTGGTAATGGGAAAAGTTTCAATTACAACTCATTATCAGCCTCACTATAAGTCTGTGGGAAACCAGGGTTCTTCAGTTCATTTTCCCTCAGAATTACTTGAGTTCCAGAAGTGGAACAGATACATGCAGAGGGGAAGAAAACATTGAGAACATTCTGCAAGTCATTTCACCTGTTTTGCTGTGGGTGCTTGGTCAGAAGTGCAAAACTCTGTGTGTGAGAGGTTTCACAAAAGCAGGCTCAAAGGATAAACAAAACCAAGAGCTCACATATTTGGAAACATGAGATGCGTAAGTACAGACAGATGAAGATGTGAGGGGAGCTGGAAAGGTACCTTGACTGGGAGGTACTAAGATGCTTTCACTGGTGGGACAAGGGTTATGTAATGGTCTCCTTTTCCAAAGACCATTATGAGTGTCCTGTTGTCACTAGGGAGCAGGACCTCTGGTCCAGACAAAAAGAGGCTAAGGGATTTGGAAAGAGAGCAAGAGAGTCAGTAGGTTTGTCTCTCTGTAGCCCTGCCTTTCAATTTGTCTTGGTTTTTAGTTCAGAAATGGGGCTGAAAAGAGGAATACAAGACATAACATCCCCTTATCCTTCAGTTTCACATATTTTACCAAAATCACTTCTTTGCTGAGTCATCTGCTCTACTAAAGTCCACTCTATTAAAGGGCTCACTATTTCTTAATTCAGAGTTTGTAGTCATTCTGCTAGTATATTAGTGAGGTTGTTGATTTGTCTAAGTATAATAAATTTTTAAGTAACTCCACATTGACAACAATATCTGTTCAACACTAGGATATCATCCAAAAATGCAGCTTTTAATAAATATGTCAAGAAATATTGGAAATATCCCTAGATAGAATGTTATTTTTCTGTTTCTTAGGAGTCTCTAGTAATTTATTGATCAGAGTTTTCTAAGTTCTTGTTACCATTTTAAGACAGGTGACATTAACAGTAGGTAATGGGTAGAGCATTTCTGATTTCACATGTGCTATGGACAAATCCAGCTGAATAAATCCTTCATGTCTAACTGCAGTTATTAATCTGAAATAATACCATGTAGAGGTGGTGGAATTGGTGTTCCAGGGGCATTAACTTTGCCTTCTGGAGGCAGGCAGCAATGTGAGCCAGACAGACCCCAGCACAGGCATCTGCAGTTTTGCAGAGAAATGAGATGGAAGGAGCCTTAACAGTTTTCCCAAAGCAGATCTGTGTTCATGTCATGAAAGGATGGCACTTTTCAGATTCAGAGACCAAGAAAACTTGGTGAGTAGAATGGCAGCTCATACCTGTTAAGATCAGGAGATGGCTGAAGAATACAGTGTTTCTCTGCAGCATTTTCTTACAGCAGGCATACGATTTTATAGTTTTGAGTTGACTGTGTATGGGTAAAATTTTGCTATAATATCATAACTGGCTTATGCACTTCGGGCCTAGGGCAGTAATACCAGAAATGCATAAATGCATTTGCTTTGCACAATTTCAGCAAATTTTGTTTAATTTTTACAGGGGTAGAGGGGTATCTGCAACAAGATTATTCTTGTCTCTGACAGAGCAAGTGTCCCAGCATGTGGCTGAGGGGGTGAGTGAACACATTTACTTCTGACCCCTGAAGAGCTTGAAAAGGACTTTGTGATCTGCCAAGATCTTTCTGTTAGCCCCTTCCATTGGTTCATCCCAGGAGGGTGTGTGAATGTAAGGGTATCTAACACGAGGGATTTCCTGTGAGCAAAAGTAACAACAGCACATAATGAAACAAACACATTCACCAAACAACACAAATGCCTTTATTATTCCTTTAAATCTGAGCCTGTAAACACAGGAACCAGTAAGTCACTGTACATTTGGGAGTAAAGTTGAGCACATGAGTAAGCTGAAGCGTGAGATTTCATAAAAAATTATATTTGGTAGCTGGTAAGAAATCCTTCCTACTGTAACATTACAGATTCAGTAAAAAAGTAACTGAATTCTGGTTTTATTTTTCAATATGCCATGTTTTTAGGTAAGTGAATTCCTCAAACAGAAAATGATGTATTGCACATGCCAAAGGGGATAAAAAGAAAATACATCCATTACCTTCTATTATTTATGCAGGAATGGAGTTCTCTGCCTTGTAATTGTATTTGTAATGTTGGACTTGAACTCAGAAGACATTAAATTTCCTTCTTCAGCACATGCTTCCTGTGTGACTGGATGATAACTACATGATCTTGCTATCTCTTATTTTTTTCTATTTTAGTATGGGCATAATTCCTCTTTTCTCTACAGTTTTCTATTTAGCATGTCAGCCACCCAACAGTTATTCTTAAATAAGCTTCTCAACACTACAATATAGATTCACCACTGGACATGTATTCATCTAGGGCCAGGAATTCAGGAGATTAAATCCAAAATCACAAATATTTTCCCTATACCCTTAGTTGCTCACAAAGTTTGTAATAGATAATCTTCCCATCAGTGGAGCTCCAGAGTGTCTTAGTTGATTTCTTCTGCTTGGAGTTCTAAGTGTTCTCCTTGGGATTCTGAGAAAATTCCAAGTCTTTTATTTCTTTGGATAAAAGTTTAAAATTCATAACCTTCTCAGCTGCAAATTTCACTGAAAAAACTCTAGAAATTTGTTACCACATTTACTAAAGTCACACATCTTCTATGAGCTTAGTTTTATTAGTATGAGCCTAGAGTTATTTCTAGTATAATATTTTCTTATTTCCTGGCTTCAGCTTTTGAGAATACTTGCTTCAGAAAAGCTATTTGTCTAAAAACTCTTTTCCCAAGTCCTCCAAATTCTCAAGTTTGATAAAAATTATGTTTTATTATACTACAGAGCAAAATAAGAATTATTGTGTGTGTTTGGTTGGGTTTTTATTTGTCTTAGACCAAAATGTTCCATAGTTTTGGCCATCAGTGCTTCAAAATAACTTGTTATTTAATTTTAAACTTCAACATTTTGTAAATCGTACATCTGGCAAAAATGGAAAGTAATGGGTGATACTCAGCTGTCTCAACCCATTGGAGGATTTCTGTTTCGGCAATAGCTCTTGCAAAGGGCAAATCTGATCACTTCTGCATGTGAAGAAAATAGTCTCTATGGCTGCACTTCAAGATAAATGCAGCTTTTGGGAGCGGAGAAAAATCAAGGGCTGAAGTTCATCTAAACAATATTGTTTACAACAGGTTTATAAGATTGCAGGAAATGTTTTGTTCTCTCCTGCTCATCTCTTATTGGCTTTTGCTTTAAATGTGATCTTTCCCAGTTACTTTTCTCTTTTGCTATCAAATTTTGGTATTGTATACTTCCTGTCAAACCATGGTATTGTATACTTCCCATGCTGCTCTTGCTAGCTGCTCATGAGTTGATTAAGGTGAGATATAGAAAATTTGTTGGAGGTCAAAAACTTCCCCAGGGACAAAGTTCTAGAGACAGTCTGTCAAAATAAATTTGGAAAGAGCCATTGAAATAAACAAATGATAGCCTCTTTCTGCAGCAATGCAAGTTTAAATTGCATCCCAGTAAATATCCACAGTAGAAGAGAGAATAAGACAGAAACAAAACTGCCCACAACACCCTATAAGAAAATAATCCTTTAAATTTGTCCTGACAGTAGAAAGATAGCAAACCTACAAGTATATTTTTCAGTGAAATGAAAGAGAAGTGTGAGGCTCACTGTGAATTACTGCTCCTGAGTGGTGGCTGGTATTCTGAAAAATAGCAGATAAAGTGGCTCGGTAAGAGCCTGAGTTTGAATTGACGACTTCTCTACCACCAGGGCACCAGTTTGTGCACCTGCTAGTTAAAGTTATCCTGTATCTAGTCTCTCCATTTTCTCATTTTAATATTTAGTATTCAGTGATCTATCTCACCATTAAAATATCCATAAACTTTTGGTTATTTCTGGCATGTGATGATATCTTAGATTAGCAAACTGCGGTGGACCTATTCTCTGAATTCTTTTTTCCTTGCCTTATTTTCATTTCCCTTGGATTAGACAAAATGAGGCTTTCCTCTTTCATGTTTATAATCGGTTTCATTTTACATTTCATATGAACTAACAGTGCTGCTGAGATTGATCTCACAGCGTGGCTGGGAAAGAAGATGAATATTTTATGAACTTATAAAAGATAAAATGAAAGCATATTATTCTAGGGATGTATTGTTGATGTTCCATGTAAAATTGTGACAGCATGTCCATTCAGAACCTTATTTGCACATCTCTCTCATCTCTTTGAGAGGAATAACTTTTCCATGTCAAAATTCTAGCACTTAATGTGATTGCAAAGCCTTTTTGTCATGAAAATTAACAAATACTTCTGAAGTTAGAAGTATTCACACAGACATCACCATGGAAATTTATAAGAGGTTACATGTTTTGTAGATATATTTCCATAAATATTAAAGCATGGTGCAATGAGGAGTTCAGAGAAAATGACTCTAAAATAATACCTGCAGAAATGCACCCAGTGCTTGTCACTGCTCAGAGGCCGTGCCTGAGCCAAACTGAGTAGGGAAGAAACCTCAGTCAATTTAGTGCTTCAGTGCAAGTGGTGCTGAAGCACACAACTGGCCAAATTCACAATGTTTTTCCCTTAGTAAGCCTGAAGCTTTAATGAATTCAGTTGGTGAGGATGATGCCTGATTTCCATTGCTCTACCACACTTTTAAATTCAACAGAGTTCCTGATTTGTGCTGCCTCATGACAGCTGAAGGACAGGGTATGCCTTGTCTGATCAGGGGGTGCTGGGGATCAGGACCCAGCGAGTCGATGTTTTTCACAACTGCAGAAACATTTGGATTGCTTTCACTAGCTGGTTGTATTGCAAGACTATCTGGTGATGGAAACATCTTTAAGTGAAAGTATCATCACACTGAAGTTAGTGACAAAAATGGTTTTGAATTAGCAGGGCTTAATTTCAGAGTGATATATAAATACTGACAAACTTGAATACTAGGGTAAACCTAGAGCCCTTGTATCTGCCCCACAGCCAGGGTGCGTGTGCTCCAGATGATGTGACATAGGGGCATTTGCACCATTTGCACTCCCTGAGGTTTTATTCAGTTTTGTTTATGTAGTCCTGGAATTGGTCCAGGCGTGCTTAGAAGCACAAGATGGGCTTTTGGTGTGTTTTCAGGATGATAAACAAAAGTGCTTTCAAGGAAGCTGAATTACGTTACTGTGCAGTCTTGGTGTGACTCTCAGAATATGGCTCCATGCTCTGTCACGCTGGTGGCTGTACATTAATCTCAACAAGAACATTTCTGCACAGGTGCTTCCATCAATAGCAGCTCACTGATGGGACTGCACGGTACTGTCAGGTCACTGATGCTGTTCTTGGATGACGTTTTCAGGGGAAAAAAAAGCTTCAGCTGATGTAATGACCTAAATCTAATGATTTGAAGACAGAACCCTCAATCAAGACTTCAATTCAAGGTTTTTGTTCCTGTAAATTGTAGGTCAATGCCACAGTCTGGAGGAATATTTGACACTTGACCAGAAATCCATCTTTTCCTAGGGAAAACTCCCAGATAGACACCTCCAGTGAATTTGAAGAAGGAAGCATGTCCACCCTCGTGAAGCAAGACAGGTGCAAGGTAGCCCTTACTGCACTTAGTTGAGAGATTTGTGTTGAACACATGGCATAGAAAAATAGATTTTAAAAGTTTAGGAAGTAAAATTATTCTTATTTTGACTTTGGAAATGCATTTTCTTGAGCTGAGAGGAAAAGATACCATCCTTTATCATTGCCTTGTTATATGATAGCTGGAAATGTAAGAAATACTGTGTTTGCTAGGTGTTGAATTTTTTATCATTAATCAAAGGAAAAAATGTTCTCAGTCACTATGTAGTTTGAAACACACATGAAGAAGAAACACTGCATGGGCAATTAGATTATTTTTGCAATTTCCCACAGATTATTTAATTAACCTGACAGACTTTATTCAAGGACAAGTTTGTTAGTTTTCTTCTATCTAAATAATATTGGAGCTCTCATAAGCTTCATATCATCATGATATTTTATTCTCATAAGGATTCTTTATTTGTAAGTTTTGGTCTTTTCTGTCATAGCCAGTGCCTGGGTTGTTGTGTCTGAAGCCAGTAACACTTGCTCTTTTGTCCCTTTCAGTTTATGATGTAGGCACTGGTGACTCTAATCCACAGTTCTGCTCCTGCAGTCCTTCACTCCATTCTTTTTCACCCCAAGGTTAATAATGAAGTAGTGGAATAATGAACATACCATAGGTAAATAAAGAGGCTAACACCAGTGCTGAGATTGATTTAAAAGGAGGTTTTAAAAGAGTGGAGAGGAAGAAGGAAAGAACTACTGTAATTAGAAAGAACTTTTAAAAAAATTAAGTTACTTTCTGAAGACTGTGTGATCTTTAGATTTTAAATTCAATGAACTTCTTGCCAGATACCATTACTTGCAATTCTTATAGGACTCCTACCATCACTATGAGCTTTGTGCTATGTATTTACATCATAAGTCAGGATTTATGCTCTGAACAGTTTTTAATACAGATATTATGGGTAATAGGGGTAAAAGCAGGCAGGATCACATAGTTCCAAGATTCCTTTCTGAGCATATAATAGATGTTGAGGATGACTGAACACTAGAACAAGCTCTGCTGAGAGCACTGTAGGCTTCTAAGATCCAACAGGGCTCAACCCTGAGCAACTTGCTCTACTTGACCCTGCTCTGGGCACTGGTTTAGACTTGGTGACCTCCAGAGGCCATGTCTAATCTCAACAATTCAATAATTCTGTGTGGTTGTGTGCCAGCCAGAACCAAGTCACTGGAGTCTTCTGACACAGCTGTTCATTGAGCCACATCATCTTTGCCATAAAGTTGTACGAAAGCAATATTATTGTGGATGGAGACCAGTTCTGCAATTATTAGATTGAGCAGTACTCCTTCGTAGCAATTGTCCCATTGACTTTTATATTAAATTGGCTGCTGAGCACCTCTTGACCTGAAGGTTAAGCTCTTAGTATGCAATTCAATTTAAAAATTAATTGACACTATTAAGACACTTCTTCCAAACTCAGATTAATAAGCCTCTTAATTTATAAACCTAGGAGCCCTGAATGAATTAATAATGTATTTACTGTGTTTATATATTGGCATTCCTACAATACTAAGTAGGTGCAATTGGTATTAGTTCAGCTGGTCTCAGATTGAAACTGATTTCTCCCACTGATGAGAGAAAATGACAAATTGTTCATTTGACAGAATTTTCTCTCTTGCAGTGTACACTTTAGAAAGGAGTGCTGGAAATAGGTGAAATTATTGTATTATCCTACAGAGATAAGCTAATAATGAATTATTTTTTACTTCTTTTCAAGTGAAACCAAATTTTCAGTGGGACCCACATAGTGCTGCATTTATTGTGTGATTTAATTTTTGGGTATGCATTTTTAAGTGTCACTGGAACAAATCTTTTATCCTTGCTGCTTGCACTTAAAAAATGAGTGCTGCACTGGCAGCTGTTTCCCTGCAGTATTCGTATGAGAAAATGTCGGACCTACTCAATTAACAATATTATTTTCTGAAGTACTTAATTGTTTTCCTGATATTGGTCCTTCAGTTTTGGTATTCAGTAACCTCAGGATACCCTTCTCTCAGAAAGTACCCAAGTTTCCACCTGCAGATTTTGTCTGTGCAATGATCTTCCTAAAGCAGATCTGCACACTGTTGTACCTTGGCTTCTACTGAAGTTCATCATCTTAGCATTGTCTTCAAAAGAAATAGTTAGTCAGATTTTTGAAAATTATTTTTGTAATAAAAAATATTGAAAGTTGTTGCTTTTGAGTTGTACCATTGCAAAATGTAAAAGGCATCAATTTTGAAACTGTCTTCTCAAGCTAGTCAGTTTATTGTTAGAAAAAAAGATCCATGGCAAAGAAAGAAATAGACTAGAATTTTCAGCATCTTTTACAGAAGTCTCCCTGAAGAACATGTTTTCAGTCATTGCAAGAGAGCAGGAAGTCACCGTGTTTCTTAGACAGCAATAACCAGACAGATAAAAAATAGGTCAAAATTGACCCTTTTCAAGGTTTGTTTGTTTTCTATACATTTAAGGGAAATAAGTCAATTTTGTGATTTAGAAATAGCAAGTCTATTCCAGCCAAAAAGAACAAGTAAAGTAGTTTACACTTTTTCTAGGCGTAAATATGATGGCATTAAACTCCATTGAATTGATTTGCATATATGTATATTATAATTAATTATCAAAACAAAGTCTGTGTGAATATTAAGAGACACTTTAAGTGTGAAAAAGAGTTAAAATAAACTTGAATTTCTGTTCTTAATGATTTATTTTGAACTTCAGCATTCTACTATATGTACACAGTTTACCTTTATTTTGACATTTATATGTTATCATTGAGTAGTTATAAGTCTAGTTTGCCATTTGAAAAGTGGATTATTTTCTAGGATAATTGCTGGAGATGTAGAAGGCAACATAAATTTTTTACAAAGAATGTAGCTGCTTGTATTTTTTATTCTGAATCACAGGCGCTTTTTATGAATTTAGAAATTGTGATTCTAGCAGTGATTTTGACTGTTTGGAGTGCTTACACTTTGGGAGCTCACTCCTTTTTGCAAAAGCATGGCACTTGACAGTGTTTGTTACTAGTAACACTTGGCTTTCTGCAGTGATAAGAGGATGGCAGTAGGCAGGTGTTACGCTGTGACTACTGCTTAGCAGGAGAAACTTGCTCCTTATCCTAGCCCTTATTCTCCCATCTGCTTGCTTCACTCACTGTTGTGTCTGGCTGGAATCCAGATTTGTAAACTCTTTTGGGGACTTGGATTTTTTTATATATATATATATATATATATATATATTCCATGCTTCTCGATGACTTAACACAGAAAGCACAATAATTATCCCTTCTTCTAAGACTGCAGGACAAATATTGTACTCTACAGTCTTGCCTCCTGACCATCAGAACTTAAAAAACTGTGGGACTGCATTGTAGCTCTGTCCCTCACCCTGCAGCTCACTTTTCTTGTAAAAGGAATAAGCATTCTTAAGTGCCCTTATTTGGGCTAACAAATAAAAATAATTGGTGTATCTACTACACCAGACTAAATTAGTAAATAAATTTAGCCATTTATTATAATAGTATCTTGTTGGTGGTAAATTGAATTTAATTGACCATTATTAGTTAGAATAAAGAGTACTGCAACAGTTCCTTGTTATCTTAAACTTCTAAATTAATCAATGAGCTAATCCTTGGGTAAAATCAAAGTATATTCATACTTTTGTTTTATTTTACATTTGGGTTGGGGATTTCTTTCTTACAAAAGTTGGTTAGAGTATTGTGCTAAAAACACTAATGTTGTGGGTTCAATCCTCATATGAGCAATTCACTTAAGAGTTGGACTTGATGATCCTTGTGAGTCCCTTCCAATTCAGAATATTCTATGAAAAATCATTGTAGCCTGTTTTAAACTGTGATTTATGGCAATGCAAAACAATACCTCAGTGCTGGGGAAGGTTATGGAGCACATCTTGAGTGCCATCACACTTTAAGTGCCAGCATGCAGGCCAACCAGGGATCAGACCCAGCCAGCAAGGGTTTGTGAAAGGCAGGTCCTGCTTCACCAGCCTGAGCTCCTTCCATGCCCGGGTGACCCCCGCAGTGGATGAGGGAAAGGCTCTGGGTGTTGTCTAGCTGGACTTTAGTAAAGCCTTTGACACCATTTCCCACAGCATTCTCCTGGAGAAACCAGCTGAGCATGGCCTGGATGGGAGCACTGTTCACTGGGGATAAAACTGGCTGCACAGCTGGGCCCAGAGACTGGAGGGGAATGGAGTTACATCCAGCTGGTGGCTGGTCCCCAGTGGGGTTCCCAGAACTCAGTATTGGGGCCTGCCCTGTTTAATGTCTTTATCAGTGATCTGGACAAGGGGATCGAGTGCTCCCTCTGTGAGTTTGGAGATGGCACAAAGTTGAGTGGCAGTGATGGTGTGCTGGAGGGCAGGAAGTCTCTGCAGAGGGATCTGGACAGGACTGATGAGCTGAGGTCAGTTGTGTGACAAGGTTGAGTGCTGCACTTTGGCCACAACAACCCCAGGCAGTGCCACAGGCTGGGGCAGAGTGGTTGCAAAGCTGCAAAGCTGCTTGGTGGAAAAGGACCTGCGGGTGCTGGTCAACAGCAGCTGAACATGAGCCAGCTGGGCCCAGGGGGCCAAGAAGGCCAATGGCATCTGGACTTGTATCAGCAACACTGTGGCCAGCAGGAGCAGGGCACTGATCATCCCCCTGTACTCAACACTGATGAGGCCACATCTCAAATCCTGTCTTCAGTTTTGGGCCCCTCACTAAAGGGAGGACATTGAGGAGGACATAATTAATGTAATTCCCTCTCAAGTCAGGGCTTGGCAAGATTTACATTAATTTTTTTCCAAAAAAGGATCTCTAAGGACATTTCTGGAATGAGTCCAGAGAATGGCAACAGAGCTGATGAAGCCTCTGGAACATTATGAGGAGTGGCTGAGGGAGTCAGGGTTGTTTAACCTCAAGAAAAGGAAGTTCAGAGGGGACCTTATCACTCTACAACTACCTGAAAGGAGGTTGTAGCAAGCTGGGGGTCAGACTCTTCTCTGAGTTAACAAATGACAGGGTTGTTTAACCTCAAGAAAAGGAAGTTCAGAGGGGACCTTATCACTCTACAACTACCTGAAAGGAGGTTGTAGCAAGCTGGGGGTCAGACTCTTCTCTGAGGTAACAAACGACAGGACAAGAGGAAATGGCCTCAAGTTGTGCCAGAGAAGGTTTTGATTTATGAGAAATTTCTTCTCTGAAACAGTTGTCAAGCACTTGAGCAGGCTGCTCAGTGGAGCAGTGGAGTCACCACGCCTGAAGGTATTTAAAAGATGTGTAGATGTTGCACTTGGAGATATGGTTCAATGGTGGAGTTGATAGTGCTCTGTTAACAGTTGGGCTCAATGGTCCTAGAGGTCTTTTCCAAACTAATTGAATTATGTGATTCTATTCTATAATGCAAATGGATTTAGACTCTGAATGTGCATATTTTTATATATTGATTGAACTTTAAACAAATAAGCAGTTTCTTTATGGGCATAGCTCATTAAAGAAGTACAAATTCCTGCAGGTGATTCTAAGATCAGTGCCCTGCATAGTTATGTTGACTCAGAAAATGATGTTGTTATGGCCTTGAGGAAGCCAAATTGAAGAAGAGGACTTGTAATTATGTTTGAGGTATTCAAAATTATTTAAAAGTTAATTTATCTACAGGGCTCACAAATTTTTCTCAGGCTCTCTCATATTTTCTCCAGATGAGTTCTAAAATAATTCTCTGCTTATGTTTCCTAGCTTTAGGTTCACCTTACCTGGCAAAATTTACAAGTGCAGATGAATTTGCAGCTAGTACAGTGAACTATCAATCTATTATTCCATTTTATTAGAATGGTAATGAAAATCTGATTCTCAAGTGCTTAAAATTAAATGATATATTTCTGAATTTGTGGGCTACACACTTGGGAAAGAATCAGCTGCCCAGAATGCTGTCCCTGTGCACTGCCCTTTGCAGCATAACATTCTTTATTTTGTTGCTGTTTATTTATTATCCCTCTAAAGCATTATTGCACTCAAGATGTACTTATGCAACAGGACATAAAAATAATTTGCGGAGTAGTAGATGGAAGTTAAAACACACTGCTGTCTACGTTAGACAGGATTTAGTTAGAAAGCTAAGAGGAAAGTCATGGAAAATGTAATCTTCTCTGTTTTTTTTTCCTTGTCTTAATCTTTGTTATTCCTTCTCTGTACATGGCATATTTAATCAGATGCAACAGCTTGAAGATTCCTGCATCTTTAGAGATCCCTTTTTGGAAAAAATTAATGTAAATCTATCCAAGCCCTGATTTGAGGGGGAATTATCTTAAAACTGATTTTGAATGACAGTCATATTTTACAACTTTTTTTTAATTAGAAATGTTAATATACCTGTCATAGTAAACATCTTTTGATAGTGAATTAGAAATTATCCTGTTTCCCAAGGATGACACTTGAATTACCTATATACACAAAAGTGAGAGAACATAATTATTATTTAGAATAAATTTTTACTATTGTATCCAAATACAAGTCATTATGATACTTCAATAATTTATGATTATTTCCAGAATCTGTTAACAAATGTGTTCATACACACATGATCAAACTGTACTTCAACATATGGTATGATGTTTACAATGGATCATGATAATCTGATGAATAAAAGAGATGCAGATTGATACTTTATAATATTATGGGATAGTGGATTTGATTTCCTTGCTATGTGTCTCCTGTCTTCTCTGAAGTGTTGGATACAAGGTTCAGAACCATTTCTGTAAGGTGATGGTGGTGTTCATTTTTCCTGCTTGAATGAATAGGTGCTAAAATTAATTTTGGTGTCTGGAGCTTTCTTTGATAACGAGCTAAAAAAGCTGAGTCTACTCGGTGAAATCCACCCTATCCAGACTCCTCTGAGGCATCTTTGACAAGGCTCGGGGAAATAATTGAGGTGTCAACAGACAAGAAGTGGGTGGAATCACTTGGCTGTGGGGTTCCAAGAGCCTTCTGAACTTTCGGGTTGCATCAGAGAGGTGAGATCTTTCCCTGCTCAGCAGATCTCACACAGCAGGGCCCTACCAGCACCCACAAGTGCGTGGTTGAGCCAAGGGTGTCCCAGGAACACCTGCAGAGAGGCACAAACTCAGGTCAGCAGGAGCAGGGGGGACTTCTGTGGTGGCAAAAGGGTGTTCATTTAGGGAATAGCTGCAGCACTGCGAGAGATGCCAGAAACAGCATGGAAAGAGCAATGCTGAGGCAGGACTCAGGTTTTGCTACAAGTTGTAAAATGCTTTGAAAATTAATCTTACTGCATATTATTCCTTTATTCTTGTGCTATATTTCTGCATAAATTGATATATATAGGTGAAGTACGGCTATATTTTTGTGTCATTGTTTGTATGGGAACTCCAAATATTAAAATTAATGTTTATAACAGTTATCTTCAGACAAATTGACATTAGTAGCTGCAGGAAGCATAGGAATAATTCTTTAGAAATATAAATTCTGCTTTTCTTAATACCCATAAAACTTTGCTGTTGTGTGGGCAAGGCTCCAAATGCTGTATTCTGTAAAACAGCTACCAAAATCAGCTACTGTTCATTTAAAGTGTCATTTGGAAACCATGGGAATAGGAAAACTTAATTGAGGAAAAAAACATTTCTATCTATATATTTCGTAAAATATGTAACAACTTCAGAACCTGCAGACAGTGGCTGTGGTTCCACTTTTCTTGTAAATTGAACAGGTGGAGTCCAAAGTCTCCCATTAGGATAGTAAATTGTCACCTTGATTTCTAAAACCTCCTGCAGAAGAGAACAAGTGACTGATCAGTGCTGGATCTTGGTAGCATCCTTCAAAGATACACTGCACTGGTTTCAGATGTAGGATTCCAGGAGGACTCGGGTCTTGCAGAGTTGTGGTGTTGCAGAGTTGATTTTGAAAAGTCAGAGGAAACTTGGAGCTATAAACCTGGCCAAGTATAAATTATTCATTGATAATTAATGCTCATCTGGTGTATAGATTGGGCACAAGCAAGAGATCCACTGGTGTCTTCAATATGAGTGTAAAAATTCTTGCAACATTCTTATGTCCCATGTTAATTTGTAGGAAAGGATATTTACATGCACAAACCATGTTTTATAGCTATTTTTTCCACCATCTAATGGTCAATCTCCGTTCAGTAAGTAAAAATCCTGTGATCAACTCCCTTTGGCAGCCTGATGATAAGGCACCTGCATTTCTCAATTTCTCATATTGCAGGTTTTTTATTTTACAAAAAGTACATAACTATATGTATTCAAGGGAGAGGAGGGATGACATTTTACCCCATGGTCGGAACCCATGGGCTCACATGGAGCGTTGTACTGCCTGATTAAATAGTCCTTGGAGGAAGGGCTGAAATTTATGTAACTTTCCAGCAGGAGTTAATCACCATTATGTTTGTAATGTGTATGTAATATCCCACATAAGATGTCTTTGGTGTCATCAAGTGGCTATTTCTGTATGTCATGCACAGTGGAACAGTTTAAAGGACTGAGAAGTTGCAGTAACTTGTGTTTAAATGCATTAACATAGAGAACATGTGGCAGGTTGAAAGCTCTGGACAGAAAACATGTTTTTTGTTGCTCATCACACAAGCATTGTGCTGGCTTCTAGGTAAGAGGAAGGTGTCTTCATCAGCTCTTAATTCTGGGGACCAAAAGGTGGGGGAAAGTTTTGCTATTAGAGCTGTTTGTAGGGAACAGGTGTTGGGAAACCTAGTACATGATCTTCCACAGGGGCTAGGCACGGAGCTGAAAAGGGGGCTGCAAGGAGGAATGACCACACCCTGCCCAAACTCCTTCACAGAGTAGCACCTGAGCTCTAATCGAGTTTAGTAGTAGCTGCAAAACTTTTCCAGGTAGTTTTGTATGTCACATGATGGACAGATCAGGGCACTGTTGGAAGGAAGACCTGGGGGAGGTCTAAAGGTGTAGGAATGAAAAAAAATCTTCCCTAAACAAAAACTGGATGAGCGGGTGGATGTGAGAAAGGAGGGGAAACAATGTTCTTTTTTCAACCTGGTTTTATGAGAAGAAAGAAAACTCCCATTTATTTATTTCCGTTTTAAACAGTCAGTCTAATTTTTACTCATGATAGAAGGACATGCATGAAATTATTTTAATGAGAAGTCGCTTAAAGGAAGCATAATCAGGGAGATTAGGGAGTTCTGTACTTTTTCAGCTTTTATGTCTGCATCTAAATGCGCAAAAGAATTAATCATTTACTTTCAACAAAGCTTTGGGCTTTTCAAATAATTTTTTTTCAGTATTGATGTAGCCCCATATTTTTCCAGTGATGGTTCAGAAATAGGATTTTCCCCCTATTTTTACTGTCAAAGTCAGTACAGATAATAAAGTATTTATGACATAGTAACCAAGTTACTGCGCTGTGAAAGTGTTGCAAATGTCTGTGTAAAATGTTCAACTGTTTCATTACTTCCTAGAGCTCTCAGCCTGGAAAACTTCTGCATAGTATTTCAAAAGCTTTAGCTCTGTATCTCTGTTTACCTCAATAGAGAAATATTTCAATACAAAGTTTTAAAACTACTCGTCTCCACGTCTAATGATGGTTTAGGACATTGGTGTAGTGACCAATTAAACTGAAAAGAAATTACAGGGAAATTTTTGAAGGATCCTAAAACATTTTAATTGGAATAAAAATACTTTTGATAGCAGGTTTTATTCTTAAAATAATGAAATTTGGAATATGTCAGAATTCTTTTCCATATTTTTGTTATTGCCGTCAATAGTTTCAGCCTAGCCAAATCAGCCATTCCTAATAAAGAACAAAGGCAGAAAAGTGACTTCCTACCAAGAACACAAACATCTGCTAAGCAGTTGCAAGTACTGTAGGCTGACATGGAGGACAAAATGCTGTAAATAGGGAATAAGGGTCTGGAACCTGCCCTTATGATCAAAGATAATTAAAAGGCTTTGTGAAACTGCAGCAGGCAGGAGGATATACCAGAAATTAAGAATAAATTAGTGAAAACAGTACCCCCAAAAAAATATTTATTTGTTTTCAGTCTCCCCCAGAATATGTCAATTTGTTGCTTTACTTACATTTTGCTCTTTTTGCTTTTATCCACTTTCCTCTTTTCATTTTATCGCAACCCCCCACCAAAAAAAAAACCTTTAAAAAGTACTGCTAGAAGCAGAGAAGTCAAAGTTCATCCTTAGAAATAAAGGCATGAGGAGGAGTATCCATTTTACGCTGCTGCAAAGGGTTTCAGAAAGTCTCGCCCGTGTCTGTGCTTGTTTATGCTGTGCAAATGGGAAGGCATTTCTCAGAGGAATGCAGCAAGCAGCATTTCTGAAAGCAATCGAGAAATTCTTGCTGATGTGGGAGTTGCCAGTGCTCTCCCAAACTAATGAAAAGCCCAAGACTGGGATTAAGTTCGAAAGAAAAGTGTCTGCTAATTGATTTTCGATATGTGCGGAATAAGGATGCTTAGAGGTAGAGCTGTGGCTCCCTCCTGAAAGGCCAGATACTGCTCTGGCTGCCGGGGCGTTATCATCACCTCCCAACTCCAGGGGCTTCAGCCTCCCTAGCAGCGATTGCAGCTCTGCTGTCTTCTGCACTCACAATTCCTGCTTATTCTCCTCACTCACTCTTCGAAGCTCCTTTTAGTTGCTGCCTGGGCAGTTTGCTGGAGCTTTGCACGCCCAGTCAGGGTTATTTCGGTATTTAAAACCCAGCTCTGGGAGCATGGCTGGGCTCACCAGTGCCGCTGCTGGCACCCGACTGCGCCGAGCGAGGCGTTCCCACACCGCAGGCGCTACTGGGAGCAACCTGCGCCTGGCGAGGGGGTGTCCCTGCCCATATCCCACAAACATTTCTGCGTGGGAGCATTTCTAGCAGTCAGTTATGACGCCTGACCCCTGGCTCCCTGGTGGGGCGGTAGCCGGGCCGCAGAGCTGCGGTGGCGCCGGGCATTCTGGAGTGCCATCTGCTGGCACCGCCGCCTGCTGCCGGCTACGTGCGCAGAGACGCCCCCGTGTCGGGAGATGGACGGCGGGGCAAGCGCCAGCGAGTGTGAGCGCTGTGAACTGCTCCACCCCGGGGTAAGGACGGAGCTATCACGAGAATCAGTAATGTACAGTTGCCTTCCAATTCTCCACTTTCCCCCCAAAAAAAATAAAAAAAAAATAATAAAAAAAAGGCAGCCCGGAGACCCTGGGGCTTGCATTTTTCCTGACTTTGTGTTATAAGCATTAGTTACATTACCTTTACAAGCACTACAAGTCTGCACTTTCACCAGAGAGTTCTGTTTGGCATGACACATTTACAAACAGTTTGGTTACTCCTGCTTCATTCAGAGCTCTGATCTGAAGGGATTGAATCTATATTTCCATTTCTATGGAAACAGCTAACTGTCTTCTAATATAGCTGTTTTGTAACTGCTGGGTCTGATTCTGTTCTCATGTGGGCTGTTTTTTATCCAGTTTAGTGCTGTCGATCCCACCTGAGTGGTTTGAAGCTGACATTTATAACTGAGAGCATCTAGATCTGCTGCTCTCCCAGCACACTGCAGAGAAAGGGACTTATATGCAAAATGTAAGCAGGTTTGCAGCAGATACTGTAAAATATCCCTTATCATCCATCATTTCCATAGCCCTAGTTCTAACTCCAGAGCGAGAACAGCCACAAATTTCTGTTATATGGCTCACACCAACCTGCCAACTGTGAAGAATCAGCCTTTTTGTATTCATTAGGAATATGGAGTTAGATTTGATATTCCTCCAAAAACTTCTGAATACATGATCAGCATTGCATTTGGCTTTAGTGAGAGTTTTTTTTTCACATTTGTGTTAATACTCATAATGCTATGTGTTTCAAAAATGTAAGGTGTTCATAATTTTTCACCCTGTTATGCACTGGCCTGGTGTGGAAGCAGGAGTGGTCATTCTCCCACCCCTGACTGTGAGAGAATCTGTTCTTTGAGTTAATACTATCTGCCTTTCTTCAGAAAAATGCAGTAGTTTCTCTTGGGAGTTGCAATCTTAATTACATTTTGAAATGAGGCTGATATCAAATGGGTTTGATCCTCATATCAGATGGTTGTGGCTCTGGAAAAATCATAAATGATGCTTGGATGTTTGATCATATTGCAACAACAATTTTCATGTTTCTAACAAGTGAAACCACTTGAAAAGCCAGGAAAAACATGAATACTTCCCTAAGATTGCGTATTACTTTGTCATTTGGAAACTGGATGCAAAGATATCCCTCACAGCTGTGTAACAGCCAGAGCAGGAGTGATCATTACTTCCACAGGCTTCTTGCAGCTCACGCTCATAACATCCTGCTCTCCCCAGTTCAGAGAACTTGTGCTCTCTACTTCTGAACTGGCAGCAGCAGCCAGCAAGGCTGCACACACTTACCTCTTGGGAACACTCCTCTTTCACTTGCTGTGGCTGTGAAAAGAGTTAAAATGTGTACATGAGGCAGGCTTTGTATTTTGCTGTGTCTGGCACCATGGGGCAAATTAGTTTTGGGTCATATTTGCACAATTCCCTGATGGGTAAAGTAGACACTCTGGTTTTTCGTTGATTCTTGCTCTCCTGAATTGAATCAACCTGTGATAAAGTTCTTCTCTGTGGTACTTTAATGTTATGGCAGTAAATATGTTTTATAATATACCAGTCACAATAGCTTAAAAGCAGAGCAGTATTATGGAAATACTGTTCTTCACCTATAAATTATACCATTTTTTTGGAAGAGATAAAATATAATAACACTAAAAAGAGACAATTTATATGCTAAATAAACAAAAGCAAAAAATAAGATCAACATATTTAAACATCAACTGAAGGATATGAAATATATATTTAATTTCACATCTTTGGATAAATTATACCACAGAGATACTGATAAATCCATAGCTAGAGGGCAGAATTGGGGCTGTGGTAATACACCTAAAGAAGAAATCATGGTACATGGCAATCTATGCCTTAAACAGCTTGGAGAAGGGAGTGGAGTGGGGATGGGGGAGTGGGAGATATTTGGTTTTGTTGTTGCTTTGGAGGTTGTTTTTGCTTATTTATGTATTAAATTATTTATTAAATTATTTTTTATATTCCTCAAACACTGTCATATTCACTTTGAGGATATATTTGTGGAGAGATCTGACAAGATTGATACTTCCACTGGGCAACTTCGTAATGCTCAGCATGAACCCACTTATTAAATAAATTAATAAATGTGCCTGGTGAGAATACTCTCTGTTACTCACATGGTGGTGTTGAATCTGAATGAGCTCATCTTCGTGCTCAGGGGGTACCCTCTGAACAGGCAATTGCCTGGCAAAGCATGCAGAGGTGCCTTCAGACCATCTGCTTCTCTGATTAAACCCACATGGGAGGCTCCTGCCCCGGGCCAGGTAGCAGGGGCACAGTTTATGTAGTGTGATGTAAACAGCCCCTCTGAGGCTGCAGCAGGAGAGAGAGTTGCTGGGCATGGACCCTGGTAGAAAAGGGCATTTGGCTGGCCCTGTTTGGGTGCAGGACCTTGGGCAGGGAGCCTCAGTCCCAGCTGCTGCCCAGGGAGGCCGACTGTCCTGCCATTGCACTCCAGCCATTCCACACAGCACGTGTCACATGCTGGCTGGGCAGGCAGCTCGTGCTGCCAGCACTGGGCAGGCAATGTGATGATGTCCTGTGAGGGACAGTGTGGAAGTTATCCAGTGTAAATTGTGTTATTCCATAAGTTAATCTCACCCCTATTTTAGCATCATGGGGGTCATGCCCTAGTACCACTGCAGTCTTGGATTCTGAAAGTGGAAAACCTTTTCCTTGGTGTGAGTGTGTGAGGAAATCCAGGCAGTCTTGCAAAGGCTGGGCCAAACACACATCAGGCTTGAGTCCAAGACCATATGTATATCCTAAGTACACTTGTGTTGGTGCTACTATGATAAAATATAAAAGCGGCACAAGATGGTTTCCAATAAAAAGTTAGCACTGCAATTCCAAAAAATCATGTTTCGATATTTAGAAATTAATTTCTAAGGTCTGTAAGCCTTTCTGCCTTGAGCCTATCTTTTTCCATTTTATCTCAGTCTCTTAATTGTAATTCAGGTTTAGTGCTAAGGTGTTAGTGTGTGGTGAGAACAGTAAAATCTCCCCTAGTACTGAACATTTATTGGTTTGAAGCTGTGTAAGACTGACTTTTATTATTTAAAGCCTATATTTTGACAACCCATGTTGTCTCTTCCAGTGTTAGTTAGATGGCATATAACTTCAGGATCTAAAATGTAATTTAGTGCAGTGATTCCCATGCTATGATGTTTAGGGCTGTGATGTGGGAATCACACTTGCACAGCCAAGAAAATGCTTGATGGTACAAAGAGCTGTGTCTGTGGATATGATCCTTTTCTTCAGATGGTCAATGGCCAAATGACAGAGACCCTGCAATAAATACGAAAACCATGTGATTCTTTAGGACAGATCCTGGGATCTCATAAATTGCCAATATCCTCAGAATGTGACCCTTTGTCATCTGTATAAATGGTGTGTAAATATATAGAAGATTGATAGTTGATCTAAATCTGCCTGCATCTTAAATAACTTAATAATTGCCTAGAATTTTTGCATCACACAGCTTCAGAAATCAAACAACCATCAGTCAGGAGACAGAGTTAAGCTTGAAAACACAATTGCATGTGTTCTTCCTAAAGACTTTTTCAACATAGCAGTATAAATAATTGCTTACTATCAGTTAATATCTAATTTAATGCAAAATGGAATTTCATATGCATGGTGGCATAGAACAATGCTCAGTGTGCCTCACTGGTTTGTAGGAGTGAAGGCATGATTTCAGCTTATTTATGTAGTGAAAGGTGATGTATCTCTCAGGTAAAATACCATAGCTCAGGGGAGGCTGCACCCTCTAAGCACCAGAGCTTGGATCTGCAGTCTGGAGTTGGTTTGGTGAATGACGTTTCAAGGAGATCTAGAACTCATCTGAAAATAGCTGTCTTTGAGAGAGATCTCTGCAAGTGACTTCCTCATTTTCTTCCAAATATGTCCAGAGTTTGGTGGATTCCCAGACTTGGGTCTTCATTGTGTCACTGTGGATCCATGTCAGGAATGTGCTTCTTATGTCTGCTTTCTTCCTTTCACAGTTTGCCAATTTTTCTTTTTTTCTTCATTTGAACAAGAAAGGCAGACCATTATGCAAAAGCTTATTTGGAAAAATAAAATGCCTTGAACTAGTACAGCTGCTTTGCTATAAATAAACTTAAATATACTGGCGTTTTAACCTTGCTGTTTCACTACGATAGATTTAGAATAGCCTCACTAGATACAAGCCCACTGCATAATATCTTTGAAGAACTCATATTTCATGTGTATTTCAGTTCCTGTGAGGAGAAGAACACAGGAACAGTTTGCTATAAACTGTTATTTATAAATCATGACTGCAGGTACACAGCAGATAGGCACTTCAGTGTCTATAAGCAGTGCAAACACTGAGAAAACAGACATGGACTTGTAGCAGTGTTGCATCTGAATATCCCAGAGATATGACTGTGAACTGCCTAGATCTAAAATCATGAAGGGTATGTCATATAAAACAATAACTACTTTTCAGTTTCTGTACACTTTTCAGTAATAAATATTTTGATACAATATAATAAAAAATTCAATAATATATAATTCAAATAATCTAGATCTATAGATAAATAAATATTACAATAAGAAATATTTTTTTTCAGTCTCCCTTCAATGCCCAATAAAATAATGGAAAAGATTATTCTGGTTGGTACTGAAAAGCACCTGGAGAACAATGCAGACATTGGTGACAGCCAGCATGGCTTCATGAGGGGAAAGTCCTTCTCGGTGAAACAGATTTTCTTCTACGACAAGGCAACCACTCTAGCTGATCTAGGAAAGCCAGCAGATGTCATCTTCTGGGACTTGAGCAGAGCTTTTGATACTTTCTCTGGCAGGATCCTCTGGATGAAATGTCCAGCTCACGGCTGGATAACCACGGAGATGGGAGAGCAGCTGGCTCACGGGTCAGGCACAAAGGTTACAGTGAATGGGGGGACACCAGGCTGGGGACCTGTCACTGCTGGGGTCCCACTGGGCTCCATCCTCAGCCTGGTTCTCTTCAGCATCATCTTGAATGGCTTGGGTGCAGGACTTGAAGGAA
>VZSE01005048.1:0-126508 GCA_013398275.1 Promerops cafer
ATGGGATGGGATGGGATATTTATCATCTTCAAAAGCCAGACTTGCTGCGAAGGTGCCTCTTTATTTTTGTGCTGCACAGAAGAAGTTGGAGCTGACTCTGGGGCAATTCCTTCAGGTTTTTTTCTCTCTTCTGTGCATCTTTCCTTAGGTTAGGATTAGGAAAAGGTTTTTCCCTCAGGGGGTGTCAGGCACTGGAACCCCAGGGAATGGTGACATTCCCAAAGCTGCCAGAGCTCCAGGAGTGTTTGGACAACGTTCTCAGGGACAGGGTGTGGTTGCTGGGGTGTCTGTGCAGGGCCAGGGGCTGCATCAATGATCCCTGTGGATCTCTCCAGCTCAGGATATTCCACGATTCCCTGGGATTGCTGACAGCAGTGAAGAAGCCCCATTTCCTTACGGATAGAGCTGCAAGGAATTTGTAAAACCTCTCAAACCAGGGAGGGGCATCTGCAACCCAGCTGATTTGTTCCATTGCAAAACCTGAAAGCAGAGAATAATTCTAACATTGCATTATATTACACAGATCCACTGGCCATGGAAACCCTGGGCTGCTCTCCAGTGCAAGCACTGTAGCTTCACATACTCCTCTTATTTTTTAAAAACAAAGCATTAGTAACATTTTCCCTCCTATTAAAAATCGTTGAGATCATGACCTGGTTGACTTTCCATAGTAATCCATAACATAAACCAAAATCTCATTGAAGAGATGTCTCTGTAGTTTAAAACTTGATTTCTAGACAAATCATCCATGACTGATCTCAACAGGAAAGGAGTGGGAACAGGTGGTTAGACTAGAGGCAGGAAATTAGGCCTCGCTTCTCCTCTCAGCTCTCACTGATTCACTGAGGACTCAAGAAGGTGTGAAAGGCTCTCAGTGCAATTGTAAGAGCACCTATTTGCATCTTTCCATACCCAAATACCTTTAAAGAAAGTCACCACCTTCATTTTAATTCTCTACAGTTCATAGATGAGGAGGTTTGTACAATTCCAGCCTCAACACCAAGCAAAAGGCAACATTAAAATGTAAAATGAATCCCCAATCAAGCTAAGAATATTTTAAAACTGCCTCATTCTTATTTGTGCTACATGTGCCAGAAATTTCTTTTAAAAATATTTAAGTGTTAGTAGATTTATTTGTGATCTATTTAATATTTCACTGTATTTCTATTATGCCAAAACAACTTTCTGTACTCCTGGGATGTTCTTGTAACAGCAAGTTTAACTGTAGCAAACAAAATACCTGGACTCATCCACAAAAAAAGAAAAAAAAGAGTTGTTCAGGGACTTTAGGGTTTGTTTGGAAGATGATGTTCTTTAAAATGTTTGTCTGCACAGCAAGAGGTGAGGAAAAGTCTGAGTTAATAAGTGATGAGCTTCAGAACTCCAGGCAGAGGCAGAGGTGAGAGCAGAGCCAGCACAGACAGAACGGGCTCCCAAAAACTTTCACACGAGATCTGGCTCCAGATCCATCTTCACAGCACTTTGGTAAACCTTCAGAATTTACTCTAGAGGGAAATACTCCTTTATAATTAAACTACAGCCTCACAAATAAAGGAGATTGTATGATTTACAGTGGGATTCTCCATTTCATCTGGTGTTTTTTTCAAAGACAGAAGTGTTTTTTCAGTCAGTTTGATCGTGCATCCACTTCTGCTCAGAGCACAGAAGCCACACCTGGAGCAGGTGGGAGCTTTGCAGCACAACACCCAAGAGAAAAAAAGGAAACCAAATGCTTCCCTGACATGTGGAATAGATAAGAATTAACAAGAGCAACTGCCCCAAGAACAAAGGAAAAGAGAGTAAAAGGTGACACGAGCTGGGGTGAGGGGTGGGAGGGGATGGGATATGAAATAAGGAATTAAAAATAGAATTACATTTTCCTCCTGGCAATACACAAACAACACTAAGTGCCCTTCATAAATTTTACCATTGTTGCTGCGAGTGGGAGGCCCATAAATCACCCTGGGAGTGGAGCTAGCACTGCTAAAAAGCCAAGTGGGCTGAGTGTGTGTCAATAAGTTCCAGCAGCTCCACCATCCCTGGACAGGATGGAGGGGAAATGGATCACGAGGCTTTGCTGTGCCTAAAAGCTTGGTTTGCTCTGCAACAACTTTTATAAAACAGCTCTGTGCCAGCAAGCCCAGCAGCACTCACCAATATTGGATTTTGTGGGTGATTTAATGCTTTACCTGCTGTGCAAGGGGAGAGCTGTGCCTGCCCTTTTTCTCATCTCTAACAGGGAACAGGGACTTCAGCAGCTTTGGCATCTGAGGCACGAAGGACTTGACAGGATTCAGGTAGGAAGCAGCCAGGCTACCAATACCTGTTGGGAAAAAAAAATATTAATTCATGAAAGAGTTATTCTTTGGAGAAAGGGGGAAAAAAAAAACCCAAAGCTGACCCAAAACCCTCTCTAAAAAATCTCTTTTTAGTCTAAGATGACTTCTGTGGTCAAAGAATTAGCCAAGGGAAAGCTCTCTCTGACTTTTAGTGACACTCAGGAGCTGCAGTGACTTCATCCCACATTTAGGAAGTTCCCTGAGCTGAGGAAGAGCCCTCACCTGGATCAGGAGTTCCCTGAGCTGAAGGAGAGCCCTCACCTGGATCAGGAGAGTTCCCTGAGCTGAAGGAGAGCCCTCACCTGGATCAGGGGAGTTTTCTGAACTAAAGGAGAGCCCTCACCTGGATCAGGGGAGTTCCCTGAGCTGAAGGAGAGCCCTCACCTGGATCAGGGGAGTTTTCTGAGCTCAGGAAGAGCCCTCACCTGGATCAGGGGAGTTTTCTGAACTAAAGGAGAGCCCTTACCTGGATGAGGAGTTTTCTGAGCTCAGGAAGAGCCCTCACCTGGATCAGGAGTTCCCTGAGCTGAAGGAGAGCCCTCACCTGGATCAGGGGAGTGGCTCTGCTGCCCAGAGCCCGGCAGGGAGGTACGAGATGGACTAATGCCTCTACTGGAGTTTGTGGCACCTTGGGACACATCTTGCTGACTCTCCCATCGACCCTAGAGGGAAAGAAAAGGGTGTTTTTCCAAGTTAGCACAACAGCAGGAGCACAGCAATCCTGACACACCCTGCACAGCCCCTCTGCCAAGCTCACAGTGCCAGAGCTGAGGAAAGACCCTTCCCCAGAGGTGCTTTTAGTTGGCAGACCCAGCCCTGCAAAGAGGAGCACCCTCAGCATAAAGGCACAGAAAAAGTTTATTTCTAGACCTCAGAGCTGTAATATTTCACTCACTTGTGCTGCTGTGTTTTGGAAGCTGAGTATGTTACAACCAGGTGAAAATAATATGGCACTGTCTGCCCAAAATTCCTGAATATTTTGTGTATCTACTCAGGAGTAGTGGAAGCAGTGCCAGGGAAAAGGGTGAGGACAGAGCTTTAAACAAGAAAGAAATACAAGATCTAAAGACTGGATGTTTGTGCCTGGAATCAGAGAAAGGAGGAGCTGAGAAGATCAAGAGGAAGCAACTGTGGCACTGCAAAGTTTTCTGAGAGCCTGGGAAAGAGAAAGCTGGAATATCCAAGCTGTGGATAGCAGGAGCCACAAAAAAGGTTAGGACAGGTTAGGGTTTTGACATGGGTTTTGAAGATGAAACGAGATCATTTTCAGCCCTACAAGAGCCTGATGCAGATGAGGAAGAAACAGTGACAGAGGAAAGAGCAGCTCCTTTGCCTTCCCAAGATCCCAGCGTTCTCTGGTTGGGTTTTCCCATGGATCCCACACCCTTCTGCACAGGAGAGGTGATTGCTCCTGCTTTTACAGAGGTCCACCGTGGTTTTGGAACTTTCCTCCCAAACTCACAGCCAGAAACTGGCTCAGTGGCAGTAACAGAGAGAAACCTCAGGCCCCTGTTTCACATCAGCACGTGAGTGTCAAGAATCTACGTGTCCAAATCCATTTTTATTAATGCTCTCATCTTGCTAGGTAAAATAATTTATAGATTTGTCTGCAGTGATTACTCCAAGTGACTGGCCAGGGCGTGTCTCTGCTGGAAGTTTCATGTGGATGCAGGACAGGGCTTGGTTTTGCTTCACCAGACTGAGTGTGCAGAGCTGGAAGGGAAAGCAGAACTCCATGGGGCTGTCCTGAAAACATCTGAGGGAGGCACACATGCAAAAGCACACTGCCAAAGCAGCTCCCTCCTCATTGACCTGATTTATAGGAGACCTGAAGGCAACTCAATACCCATTTATGAGCCTATGGGTGAAAAAAGTCCAGTCTCAGACTCTTCAAGAAGCCTCAGGGTCTTGTGGAAAGTGTTGTCCTGTTCAGGTGGCAAAATGTTCTCAGGACAAGCTTGTGAAGTTTCACCTTGCCACAGTCAGAGGTTGAAAGGACAGGATGGTGCAGCCAAACTGATAAAAACTGTTTTGGTTTTTTTTTTGGTAAAGAGTTTTGCTAGGGTTGGTGCAAAATCTGGATTTTATTGTACACCTGAATTTTGTTTGTGTTCTAGAAGACCTAACAGGAAGAGAAATACTTTCAGAGTAAAATGGTGCAGGAGTTACAAGGGATGGAAGGACCTGCTGCATCCCAGACCGTAAGTTTCATGTATTTTTTCCTGGAGGAAGAGGGGGAAAATGTGCTTTTTCAAGAAGCTCCCCACTGTTGGACGCAAGGAATTAATCTGACCTTGAACATAAAAATAACGACAGGCAGCCAAACTGAACTGGAACATGAAGTCATGAATGTTTCACAAATAATAAATAAGCCAAGATAGGAGGAATAGATTTCTCCAATGGGTTGAAGGTCATGGTGAGCAGCCCAGGGCAAGAATCATTTCCATCTGGATCTATAAGTCAGTCCCAGGGAAGCTCTCCTGCTTTGAATAGCAAGTAACCTCACTTGGGCAGAGCAGGACCCATCCTCAGCCCTCCTGCCCCAGGCACAGCCAGGGCTGCAGCTGGGAAGACAAATTTGGGATAACTGATGGATGTCTGAGCTCACTGGGGCATCCTGAAAGTCAGGGGTTTGTTTCATCTGCTGGTTTTGAGGACTTTGGTGTTCAAGCCCTTCTTGAAAGCTTCCTGCTCTGCCCATGCCTTAAGCCTCCAATTCCAGCATTCTCTTTGACCTCATTTATGTCTTACACACATCCCAGAGTCACGTCTGAGGCTGGAGAATTCCACAAAATGCTTCCATGAAACCATTTTTCCTATTCCTCATCCCCAAACTCTATTTTTTTTNTTTTTTTTTTTTTTGGCTTTTGTGTTTCTATTAGTGCAGATTTCTCTCAGGTGGCCTTATCATATGCAGAGATTAATAAAAAATAGAAGACTCAAACCAAATAGCACAAGACTCAAAATAATCTTGAAATACTGGTTTTGTTGCCTCCTGGCCTAGTCTGCCATCAGCCTGGTAGATGTTGGCACTGGGTTAGGAAAAAGAGCTATGGAAGAGTGAAAAGCATCTGAAAGCTTCATTTTTGAAGAATATAAAGCTTGATTAGTGATCCTCTTGGATCTTGGGACAGTGATCTACTTAAAGACAAATGGATGAAGGTAAAAGCCCAAGTGCTTCTGGAGACCACAGAAAAAGAAGAAAGAATATTACAAATACTCAAGCGAATTGTAGCTTACTAGAACAGGGACTCAGTGCAGGTAAAGAGCAACTAAATAATTTTCTGAGTCATGATCTGTTGAGTCAGAAGTGCCCTTCACTGACTGTTCCAAGAGAAAAATGATTTCAGGCAAATATCTTGGCTTTCTAGCCCTGTTTGGGGAATGCTGAAAATGGAGTAGGTAAGAACCAGCAGAACACTTTCAGAATGTTCATCCTGCACAGAAGGACTGGCAGCATTTGGTGACTTCATCTGCAGGAAAAGGCTTTCTCCTTAGGATCTTTCAGAAATTTTGCTTCAGCCTTGATATTATGGATGACTACATTTTCTAAATAGTTTAAAGTATTTTGCCAGGCTGAATAAAGTGGAGGTCCTGAGAACAGGGATGAGAAAAGGATTTGTGGGGCTGCTAACTTAAGGCATGTTGGGTTTTTGCTTTGGAGAGAGTGCAGAGATCAGAGTTTTAGCCTGGAGGTCAGATTTGTGACCCTCAACTCTGAGATGACAGCAAACCATCAAAATTAAGTTAATCAGGGCAACGGGTGGAGAAACATTTGGGAAAGAAAATACTGGAGACAACTGGAAGTGTCAACTACTGTGCAGAGGGAAAAGGTAATTCATGAATGATTTTACTAAGCTGGATTGAAAGACAACCCATGTCAATCTCACTAAAATAAAAATAAAAAGGATTATTAACTATATTAACTTGATGAAGTTCCCAAGTTTCCCATCTGGATGTCATCCAGCACTCCCCCGTGTCGCTCTGTCCATTCACCAACTGCACCACTACAAGTTTTAAGTCTATTATTATTATTATTATTATTATTATTATTATTATTATTATTATTATTTAAGTGCTGTGAGTCTTTTCTCTCTCAAGAAGGGTGGTGAGAGAGAAAGAGGAAGCTTATAAATCACTTGCCCAGAGGAGTCATCGTTTCATGAATATATTTGCTCTCTGCCAAGTGACCAAACAGAGGTCGAGTGATTTCATTTAACAAATCAAAGTAGCCACCAGAAGAATGCACGTCCCTTGATGTGTTTTAATGCAGAGCTGTTTATAAAGTGGTTTATTTTTATAAATCCTTCTCCTTCTTCTCCTCTGCCTCCCCTTCTTTCACACATCCTCCAGGAAAAACCCCAGGGAATTTATTTCATGCACAGAACCTTTGGGGCAGGTAGGGATGATCACTGCCTAAGTCATCTGGAGGCTTTACCTGACAAATCTTTCCTTGAAGTTGACAGACCATTAAAATGCAGCCACTGGGTAAGAGAAATGAATAGTTCTTGTGTTTTATTATTTCAGCAGTTCAGAAAAGGCTTAGGAAAAGGTGACCACGGAGCACTGGAATACAAGCAAACAGCTGGGACACACAGCTGGGACAAAAGGCACTTGTTCTCATGAACAGCAGGATCATTCAAGTTCAATCTACGTGGTATCAATTTGCTGAAAAAAACTCTGGTTCCCAGAAAAACCTGAAGGTTGAATGGCACCATCCTGTCTCACCTGGATTTTGAGCTACAAATACTGGGCCTTTGGGAAAGGAAGGACAACTGTCCAAGACAAAATGGCTCTTGTCAGAGGTGTTTTAAGAGCAACTTGTGATATTTTTCATCAATATGTGATTTAGTCTGGTCTGTAAAACACCTCAGAGGTGCCTTCCATTCATTGTGCCTCTGATTCATCCAGTTTAGTCAACTCAATTTTTAAATTCAGCGTCCAACTGAATTAAATTAAATTTCCCACAAAAGGCCCCTTGAACATGAAAATTCACCTCCTGTATCTGATATCAAGACTAAGACACTCAATACCCCTGCATCACTTGCTGTGCAAGGAGAAATCAAACTCATCTCGCTCTCCCCTAACCACATCTGCAGTGATAACAGGAGTAAAAATTGCCTTTTTCTCATTTAAGCAAGCAGACAGAACCTAGAGCTGGGGCCACGTGCAGTCCTGCTGACAATATGAAAGTCCATAAAACTCTTCTGAAGTAAATTCAGAAATTAAAAATTCCCAGAGGTGACTTAAATATTCCCAGGAATGCACAGCTCAGTGTGAGTCATCCTGCTCCCTGGAATCCCTCTATGCTGTCAGCACACTGGGATATTCTTTAAGGAGTTTTTTTCCCCAAAATGTGCCAATCCCACACCTCTGCTCCAGTCCTGGAGAAGGACTTTTCCTGCTTTTCAGGAGGATGTGACCACCCATCCATGTTTTTACTACCAAAGTCTGCAAGATGAATCCATGCCCTAATTCTTGAAATTCCTGAGCTGCCTGTTGTAGTTGCACTGACACCACTTTTAATTCTTATTTCAACTTATATAATGTTCTTGTTTAATTGTTTAATACTCCTTTTTATTTTTTTTTTTCCAGGGGAATGAACCCTGGCTCTTCTGAATGCTGGAGAATGGAGAAGCATCCACATTCCAACTTCACCAGCACGGATGTTGCTTGACATAGGGGAGCTAAAAAAAGCATGCTAAAAACCCATGGCAAAGGCAGCAGGGATGCAAGGAACAACAACTGGAGAGGGAAATAAAGTAATGGAATAAAAGTTAAGGAAAGGAATATTCTGGAATGTGCCAGGGGCTTCCATCAATATTCTGCAGCCAGGTCAGGTGTTGTTGCTGTCCTGTGACTGTTTATCCCTGTGATACATTAAATCACTTGTTTGGGATTGGCTGATTATAATAAACAACCCCCAATTCCTGGTAAAATAAGAAAATAACAATCCATGACTGCTGGAGAAGACTTCTTTGCCACCAAATTTCTCATCAAGGGACAAAGACATCCAGCTTAACCAAAACTCTGCCTGTCAAGCTGTTCTCAGGTCCTTTATGCTAAAATGGGCAGGACTGATCTCAGCAGTGAGCTTTGTGTGTGCTACAGGGGCATTTAAGGATTTGCTAAATATTTCATTTGGATTACAAAAGCTTTTGTTCATCTTCCTTTTGATACTGGATCATTGCATGACAGAATAGTTTGGGCTGGGGGGGTTTAAAGATCACCTAATTCCACCTCCCTGCCACGGGCAGGGACACTTCCACTGAGCCAGGCTGGGCCAAGCCCTGGCTCTGGCCTGGAACCAGGCTGGGCCAAGCCCAGTCTCTGGCCTGGAACCAGAGATCCATTCAAAACCAGGAATTCCCAGCTGGGGAGGTCACACCTCCATGTCCTGAGGAACAAGTGCCTTGGACTGAAGCTCGCTGCAAGCAAGGGGAGCAGCTCCACCACCTCAGCTCCACACTCCTGCAGCAGAGTCTCTGTCAGCAACTACAGCCACGGCCAAGAGCTGCAAAACCTCATGCAAAGCACTGCCAGTAGCTCCAGTTAACCAGAGCTTGGGGAAAGGGCTCATTCCTCTGAGAGCACCAGCACAAAACTAAGGAGAAGCATGTTTTCCACTGGGCCAGTTATTATTTTGAAGTCATTTGTTCACAGAAACCAAGAGTTGCTCACACTGAACTATAAAAGCCATAAAGCCTGAGCAGGATTTGAGAGGAAGTCTCAATGTTTATATCATCTCCAGGCTAATGTTCACTGGCAGATATTTGGATATTTGCTGCTTTCATGTCTATTTTTTTTCAGCTGAGAGGGGGTTATTTCTGAAACGACTTCACCCTGCCCAAAAATCTGTGAGAAATGGCACTAAACAGCTCCAGCTCTGTAAGAACCCATCAGATGCACCCAAGGAGAAAAGTTCTCTGCTTTGTACCAGTTCACGCTGCATTAATGACAGCATTTCAATGGAGAAACTCGTTTGCTCTGTGCTATGCAAATCAGGCACCACCAGCAGCATCTTCAAAGCAGGAAATAAAAGCATGTGAGTGAGCAAAATCAACTTTATAGTGAGATAAAATTATTATCCCACTCATTAGGTGGACCTAATGCATTACCTCTGCTGGGACCTTTGGACTCTGAAACATGCAATGAGAGAAATCATTGAGGGGAAAGGAGGAGAAAAACAGAAATCATTAAGAATCCTAATCTTTAATCTTTGCTTTAAAAACCTTACAATTTTGAAACACCCCACAGTTCTCTCCAAACAGAAGTTGCTACAAACACTTTATCACCTGCACATATTTTAGCATTCTCTCCATGGATGAGATGTAGCAGATTTAGCAACCAATGCTGGAGCACTACATCAAAATTCTATTATTCTGTGCAACTGCATTATGCATTAAAATGCCTTGTCACCACCAGATTCTCCCTCTCAAAATGACTCCACGCTTGCTGGGCAGAATATCTATCAGGAGGAGATCCTTCAGTTGATCTAGGATTTGGAAAATAAGCTTAAATTTATTTTTTCACCTTTTAAAGAAAGGCATTGGGTCTATACTGGTGTTTTTCAGGAGTGAAATGGGCTGAATTATCACCCACCACAAGTTTAGGACCACTGGGAGGTCAGGGACTTTCTTCACAGCCTGTTTTCTGTCTAGAGGTGGACTTGAACTGACATATGGACCCAAACCTCTTCCTTTCTCCCAGAATTTTTCCCTCCACCCAGGTGAAAGCTCTGGAAGAGCTCTAAAGCTGGACAATGCTCCTGAGCATCCCACAGGGGCTGGGACAAGACCTGGGAACTTCCCCAGAGAGGTCCAGAGCAGCACATCCAAACCTACTTCTGTCCCAAGGATCCAGGAGCACATGGGGGTGGCCCATTTTTCACAGATATTTCCCATTTATGCTCCTAATCACTGGTAATTTCCTTTTTTTCCCCACTTTTCCCAGGAGATCTGCAGATACTCACCCTGTTACTGCTCAGGTTATAAGGGGGGGCTAAATCCTGGCGGCTTGCAGAAAGCTGGAAGAGTTAAAAAGAAGCTGAATTATTTCTTAGCAAGAACTTCAAAAAATTCATAACTATGCTTCTGGACTAGTAAGGCTGAAAAGAAACAGTTTTGTGGTTAAAGCAGAATCAAAATGCAAGAAATTAAAGGTGAAAATTTAATTCTTGACCTGGGAGGAGCCAGAATTTGACACTAGTTTTATTACCAATTCTATCAAATGATTTCTTTCCAAATTTTGGGTAGCAGAAGTCTCATTTTTCTTATGCACAACACTGGTACAAAGCTTAAGTTCAGCATACACTTGTAACTTGTTTTTAAATCTTTGAAAGAAAAAGAGAAAAAAAAAAACCTCTTCAACCTGGAAGTGAAAAATCTCCAGTGCTCAGGAAAAAAAAAAAAAAAAACAGCACAGAGGGGTCAAAAAGAAGGAAATTCATTGCTCCATTCCATGACTCCAGGACCTGAGAATGAAGAGTGGAGCTGCTGGAGCTGCCAGCAGGGAAAACTCACCCGATTCACGTTGGGGGAGCTCAGGCTCCTGCGGCAGAGTTTTCCTTTTCCCATCAGCTGCTCCTTTACAGCAACTTCCTGGCAGTCACAGAGAGCAAAACAAAGAAAATAAGTGTATTTGGCAAGAGTGAGAGCTCTGAGCACCCCAGGATAGCTTTGTCTATACAAGTAAAATGTTTCTAAGCTGCCCTGTGGCACAGGCTGCTGTCTGGGAAGTTTACAGGGCTAAAATTATGAATGGATACATTTTAACGTCTGGTATTTTGCTGATTGGCACGTGTAGGATTTTGCAGCTAGTCTTGGTTCTAGGAGATGACAGAGATGCAAAGACTAAGACTTTCTTTCCTAGCTGAGCTCCTGTTTTAATCCTTTAAACTAATTATAAATGACAGGGAACTTGCTTTCAATATTTAAAGTGCATCACAATTCCCTGTGAATTTATAGTGGGCAGGCACAAGCTCCAGCTCGTTTTGCATAACTTTTCTCTTTGTGCTTGCATAATTTATATCCAGGAGAACAATCTTCAACAAATGCTTTTCTCTCCTGTATTTTTCCAGGTAAACATATCAAGTTATAGCACTTAAAATTAACCCAATTAATGTCTGTTTTTAATGGCAGGATGGCTTTGGTGAATTCAAAGTAGAATGTGGGCAAAATGACAAAAATTCTACTGGCAATTGCAGAAACTATTGCTAAAGCTTCAGAAAGCAAAAGCTAAGGCCACACAGCTCCTTTTCCTGAACCAGAACTAGCAATGAACAGCCTTAAAAGCAAACCAAGCACCCCAGAACTGTGCCCTGAGCACTCCCAGCCCCATCCGCGCTGGAGCTGAGCGAGGACACCTCTGCTTCCCTGGATCTTTGCCACAGGCCCACTCTGGCAGGCTGAGGTGTGCACTGGGGTGGTCTTTGGGGCTGTTTGGTAGTTTGGGGGCACTCAGGAGGACGTTTGGATTGCACAGGCTGTCTCAGGGCACTCCCTGCTGCAGCCAGACCTGGCGCAGCCGGTCCAGGGTGAGGATGTTCTCCACGGCCAGGACGCTCCGCAGGTACTTCTCAATGTAGGCTTCAGAGTCAGCTGAAGCTGCATCTTCCACGTTTGCTGCCATCCTGGCCAGCGCCTCCCGCTCCTCAGCCCCTTGGGCATCCTGGGGAGGCAAAAAGAGAGGGCAGCATTTTAAAATAAACCCAAAATCTCCCACATCACTCCCGGAGAAAACGCATTTTTAAACCACACGGCACCAGTTCAGCGGTGTTTGTCCTTAAGCTCAGGGGCAGATGAGAATCATGGAATAGTTTGGGCTGGAAGAGACCTTAAAACTCATCCCATTCCATGCCCTGCCATGGGCAGGAACACTTTGCACCATCCCAGGTTGCTCCAAGCCCTGTCCAACCTGGCCTTGGACACTTCCATGGATGGGGAGTCCAGAACCTCTCTGGGCAATCACTGCCTCACCACCCTTGGAGAAAAGGATTTCTTCCTAATGTCTATTCTAAATTTCTTCCCAATACCTATTCTAACTTTCTTCCTAATACCCATTCTAAATTTCTTCCCAATACCCAGTCTAAGATTCTGACCCAAATAAACACCTTGTGCCATGCAACCTGCACAGGTGCTCCTGCCACTGCCACAGACATCTCAAGCTGTATGTGGTGACTGTTTTGAGGCTTTTTGGGTTCTTTCTGAGAGTCTCACAGCAAGACACTGCCATTAATTAGCAAAAGGGCTGCATTCAGATATTTCATAATTAAAAAGTGCTCGAGCACATTTGGGGCGTTTTCTAACCTGAGAGGAAAACAAAATTTCAAGTGAGCTGCAAGAAGAAAAAAAATAGAACATTGCTTGAGAAGCAGTTCAACACAGAGTGCAGAATGCAGCAGAACATGGAAGAGCCAGGCAGCAATCAGAGTTTTGGCTCTTCATGTGTTAATGTTTTCACAAGTGCTCTGATAAAGCATCTCTGTGGAAGGAAAGGATTAGCATCTAACTGGGAATATGCTCAGGAATCAAGAGTTGCATAAAGACATTACTGAGAAAAAGCCACTTTGTTATTTTCTTTCCACAGATTCTCGTGCTCCCTGCAGCAGGCACTTCACCTGCCCATTTTTCCTCCCTCTTTTTTCCCCCCTCCCTCTTCAAATTGCCTCTTCAAGGACCTGAGCAAACAGATGCTCACTCAACAAAATACCCAGTGACACTGATAAGGCAGAGGTTGCTGCTAAGTCACAGCGTGTAAAGGAATAGGCTCCATCTTTTACAAACCAGTTTATGCTGGCAGCAGCACGCTCAAAATCAGGGGGGAAAGCACAAAATTAGAGGCTCTTGGCCAATTTGAGACTCTGATTTCTTATTCACCTCTGGAATGTTTGAGACTATCTCAAAAGTGACGCCACAGCCAGGGATGGAACTTCGGGGGGACATTCTTCGGAGGAAACTCTGGGCAAAACCCTGTGGGGAGGAAACATGAGGAAAACGTGGATTAACAGATTCCAGCTGAAATAAACACAAGGAAAACGTGGATTAACAGATTCCATCTGAAATAAATACAGGTCACAATGAAAGAAGCTCAAACTCCAAAGTCTAACCAATAAAGAGTGTAAGAGCCGAAGATTTCAACTTGGAAAAAATCATTTGCTTGCTTATTGTGGATACAGAGAAGGATTCACTTCCTTCCTTGCAAGGTGACTGTTTCACCAAGCATCAGCTGCTTTTAGAGGTGCTTTTTTTTCCTGACAGAGCCCTAGGTGACTTGTCTTGAATATTGACAAGTACAGACATTAAATTCTTGACCAAAGAGATCGTTATGAAGAATGATTTAAGGGGCATGGTCATTGTTTATGCTGACTTGGCGCCTTGCAGGGTTAAGAACTGGACTGTTGAATTAATGCAGAGATGAGTCATTCAAAGATGCTGCTGAGACAAACTCCCAGGAAAGGTTATTGACAGGGGTTTTTAGAAAAACAGCAAGGAAGCCAAAGATTCTGTGTCGAATGAAAGTAAAAAATGGCACTGACTAAATCTGCAGAAAACAGAATTGATGAAGACTTCACCCGATTGTGATTATTGGCACGTTCAATTGGTCTGTTCAATACAGTCTCCCATTCCATATGACAAAAATTTCACTGTTCTTTCCTTGCAGAGAAGAAGCTTCTGCCTGATGGAAGCCCCAAGAACTGGGGTTCTACTTCCAGCACCGGGAGTCGCCCACAGGGTTTCTGGGTGTGACCACACCTCTTCTCTTTGCTCTTGCTTCAGATTTTAACTACAGATGTGCAACCAGAATAACAATCCAGGCTTTCTGCTTTGTCATTATCACTGCCAGGGGAGGCTGGATTCTCAGACAGGGCTGAGCAAACGCCTTCCTCCCCCATCGTTCTCAGGATTTATATTATTTTCAGGGCATGATGCTGCAAATGGAATGACAACTTCACTGCCTGCCATTTATCAAACACCCTGCTCTCACCTACACATTATTGTAAGAGCACCAGCTGGAAAACATAAAGGACCAAGAGTGATTAACTCTGGTGAATTAACACAAGGGATCTTTCCTCCAACTATTCCTAGCTGATTTCTAAATACCTGCAGGTGTAAATACAAATGGTTGGCAGCAATGTGTGAACTTAATATAGGGCTAGGGAAACACAGAAGTTCCTTTATGCAAAATACAAACTCCGAGCTTGCAAGAAATTAACTCTTCTTCTTCTTCCAGTGAGAAATCACTCAGGGTTTAAGAGAAAAATTAATTTCTCATATTTAGATGCCTTAAAAAACAAGCTGTGTCATCATCCACAACACAAGGGATACCAGGAAAACGAGCTGGCAGCTCCAAGCCCCGCTGCACGCCGCTGATCCGGCGCCTGCCCCCGGGCTGGGATGAGGGGAGACAGGAGGGAAGCCCAGTCCTGGGAGGTGGGAAGGGCTGCAGGAGCTGCACCTGTCTGCCATAGACGTTGACACAGATGCGCTTGCGCAGCACCAGCTGCATCTCTGCAGGGTGGCTGAGCTGGACAGTGGCTCTGACAATCAGGTAAACCCTCTCCTCTGCCGCCGTCCCCTTGCTGAGCTGGATGCAGTCGTGGACCGTGGAGTCCCACGAGGCTTCTGCTTTCACCTGCAAAGGTGGGGGGGGAAAAAAATAAATGTATCCTCTAATAAGCATAATTAGGTGTATAATTAACTGTAATTAATTAAGCATAATTAGCAAAAATACATAATACATAAATTTTGAGAGTCGGCTTCTCCGTTTCGCTCCCTGTGAAGAAAAAATCCCCGCACTTTAGAAGAGGCCATTTAAAAATCAAGATCAGTTTGCCAAATGAAGACGTTGGGATTAAAAATGCCAACTTGCTCAAACTCTGGAACATTTCCTCTTGAAAAAAGATCTTTGAATACCCAGGATCATTGCAAATAAATTATAAAATATGCAGAAGTGCAGGACCATTTGGCCTAATTTATTAAGATAAACCAGAGAGCAACAGAGATTGCAGTGGAAATCTTCCATCACACCACAAAAATTCTCCTGTCTGTATTTGAGAAATAACTTTGCTGAAGCCTTTCTAGCAATACAGCAAAAGCTGGAAATTTTCTTCTTGCGTGTTGAAATATAAGTATTACTGAAGATTTAAATGGTTTATCTCCAAGCCATAAGAAAACTGGCCTGGTAGCCAAATTTCCAGGCTCTAAGTACAAATCAGGACAAAAAAACTCCCTAACAGAACTACCAGGAATAAAGCTCCTCTAAAAAACAAAAAAGTTTCAGAGAAGGAGCAAAATTGTAAGCAATAAAGTCAGAAATTCTAAACCTAACAGTAGAAATTATAAACCAACAATTGTAAAGTTGTGAAACTGAGTTCTGTGGCAAAATGGAGGATAATGAGTGTAACAATGCAGAGGTAAAAATGTTACCAATTAAGATTGTTTGGTTTTTCAGCTAGGGCTTTTGTACTCCAATTTGCTCAGGGGTTTTGCCTTGTTAAACACAAACTGAATCTCAGGCTTTTGGAATGCTTGGATTTGGATGAAGGAAGATCCTTAAGTTTTACTATTTTCCAAATCATGTTTATACTCCTATTGAATATTCCTTGAAAACACAGTTGCTCACAGGAGAAACAAGTGCTGTATCATTTCTATGACCTATGTGATGTATTATTTTCACATGTGGACATATAAAAAGAACAATTAAAAGCCTGAAATTCCCTGGTCTGCAGCTTCCCTTACCTCACTGTCGTGGTGCTTCACAATCTGCAGCTCAAAGAATTCCTCCTCCTCCTCTGCCACCAGCGTGGCATCCCAGCCTCCTGCCTCTGGGTCATCCAGGTTATCCTGGGAGCTGAAGTCATCAGCTGCAAACAGGAGGGGATGTGGGGGGTGAGGAAACACAAAGTAATCCCCCTTTTTAAAAAACATCAGCATGTCATGAATCCACATTTTCACCCCCAGCTCCCCAGCTCGGCTACTTAGACTTCACCTACAAAATTAAAGCTGCATTGTTCCACTTCAAAAAAAATCCCATTTCTGTACAGAAAGTGTGCACAAAGATTTGGGGACACAGACTCAAATGTGTCTGATAAAGGGCAGGAATCTCCCCCTGTGGCAAACATCCCTTCCTTGCCCACAGGTGGATTTTCAGCACTGACCTCATTTGGCACAAAATACGTGGTGCTGTTAAGCCAAGCTGCTGGTTGAACACGAGAAAACACAGTACTTTTAGATCATGATTAAACAAACCCTTAATCTGGGTTTTGAGAAGCTCAGCCTGTCCTGGCTGGAGTCCCTCCCCATGAATTATTAACCAGCTCCTCTCTGCAGCCATTGGATCCATGGATGTGCTGTCCCAGGTGGACAAACCACCAATGCCAGAAGATTGCAGCCCAGGTCTCCTCACAACAGGCTGAGTGTCACCTCCCCTTCTCACCTGACACTTCTCATCCAAATGGTAACCCTCTTTTGAGCATCCTGTCAAGGATTTATTTAACTGATTGCTCCCTGGATTGCTGTGGGGCTGTCACCCTCTTGGTTCCAACCTCCCATCTTTGGTAGGAGCAAGTGACAAATATGTTGTTCAAACTGGATCTTCCATTGGGATGCATTGAAACATGGGATTATTAAAACCTGTGGTTCCTTCCACACATAATATTGTTTATTTTGAAACATTAAGCAATATGTTTCAGGAAAAATGGGCACCTCTCCAATTAATCCCCCTGCCATTCCAGGCTTTTGTTAATTTTAAGAGCTTGCTCCAATTCTGTAACATCACTGGCTGGACAAAGTTTGTTTTCAAATTACTCTGCCATCTTAAGGACCACTTACCATTCAAGTCAAGGAATATAACAGGAATGTGAGTTTCCATACCAGCCACAGGAGTCCTAAAATACAAGACAGGGACAATGGTGGCATGTAAAGCAGCAGAGATTTATCCAGCACACGTCCCAGATGATCCAAACCCCCAGAACACTGCATTCAGTCTGCAGTTTTTAGCCAGACCATTGATAACCTTGGCAAACCTCTTCACTTTAATTTACTGCTGCAGATTCCAAGAGATTCAAATAAATTAGTATTTCTTTTATATCAGCTCTCTTAGAATCATTATCTCCTCTGACCTCTGCTTTCTGAAGTGTTTTCTCTCTCTTAAATGCTAATAGCAAAATTAAGCTTATTTACTCTGACACACACATTCATGAAATGCAAACCCCTCTACTTCAGTGATGGCAGGGAAAATGGGGAATCAGAAAAGCCAGTCTCAAAGTTTTTAAACTAACACTGATGCTGCCACTCCACACAGTTGTTACTCTTTCTTACAAAACACATATGGATTTATAGTGAACAAGAGCAGGCTGGAGTCTTCTGTAATATATAAAGTGCTTGAATCATACTGAACATTTTCTCTCGTGCAAACCAGATTCTTCCTGGAGCAAGTTTCCTGCAGCTCCACTGTTTTCAAACCTAATGAAACATGTTGATGTGAAAGTTGATGTGTTTCCAACAAGAACATGACATTTTTTTATGTTTTAGAAGCTCTGACAAACTTCAGCTTAAAACTCCATGACACTCAGTTCCATCAATAAATACTGTTAGAGGCTTGCTCAGAGAAGATATTCAGGAAGATGCAAGCAACTGAAGATGAGTTTGAGGTGAAACAAGCCCAAATCCTTATCTGCAGTTGTTGCTCACAGCTGATCCAGCACAGCAGTCTCAGTCCAGTGCTCTCTACTATTTTTAATGTTCAGAAAATTACATGGAACACTTGCTGACTAAACAGAGTTTGTTCTCAAACCAGGATTGCAACAAAATGCTCCTGGAGATGCAGTTTTATGATGAGAGGGCAGCCTTTTAAGTGAATGAACTAGGTAGTTAACATATTAGCTAATTTTTTTAAATGGCGAGTGCAGTGGTAATAAATATTGATTCCTTTTTTTCAGCAGGTTATAATTACACCCTGATCAATAACTGTATCGTTTACCAAACAGCATTTCTGGATTTCAGAGACACAACCTGATAAAATAATTTAAGCAAGAGGCCTAATTTTAACAACTTTGCTCATGCAGGGTACGGAGGCCAGATTGAGGAGAGAAAAAAAATGGCCACAATCCAAAGCCAGGAACGGGCTGTGCATCATTTTTACATCCCTCCTCTGGGAATGGATGTTCCTACCACTCTGCTGGAGCTCCAGGGATCCCACTGCCAGCAGAAGGAACCATCACAGCATTCCTCTCTTCCGTGAGGGTCAGCCTCATCTCCAAAAGCTGAGCCTCCCGATCCGCGTCGTCTTCTGTCTTATCTGCAAGCAGGATGTCAGTCAGGACAGCAGAGCAGCTCTGAGTGCCTCTGGCACGTGGCAGTGATTCTGTACCAGCCACGACAGAATAAACCCTGCTCTGCTCACACTCCAGCACACAAAGAAACACCCCACAACAACAAACAATCTCATGAAGGCTTCTCCAACTTTAACTTCACCCCCAAAAAAGCGAATTACCGCTGAGTTCAGAGATCCAGCTCTCCGTGAATATCTTTTCTAAATTTGACAACATATTAAGACAAAAAGTGTGTGCACATCTCTCAACTTTTGCCTATTATTGCCTCTAACAGCACTTTCCTTACCAGGCTTCCCCACGAGCTTCTGCAGCTGCTGATCAAGGTACTCCTGGCGCTTCGTTAAGGCACAGAGCCACTTCCGACGCAGCCTCTCCAAGTCCCTGTCCTAAAAAGGGGAAAAAACCACATTAAATATTGCCCCAGGAAAGCCAACGTTTCCTGATTGTGGTTTGCACATTTTCTCAACCCTTCTGCTCATCCTACACCCTAGCAGAAGATAAAGAAGACACATCCAAACACATCAACTTCCCACATCTTATTTGAAATATTTTTGCTTGCCAACTCTCTTGCTTTTTTCCTGTACTACCCAGCTGCAAAACCCCTTCCTTTTATACAATTCTTTGCCCCAAAATACTCCAAAACTCACTAACCACTGGAGCTGAAAACCACAGTCCTCACCACTCCCCTCAGTGTTTAGCAGCCTCATGTCAGGCATCCATCCCTACCCCACACCATCCCACTGTCATGGCATTTACAAAGGTGCCCTTAAAATAATTTTTTTCAAGTGCTCACGTCCTTTAAAAAACACCTGAGCATCCTTAAGAACATTTAGTTCCTCCTCTAATATGCTTTAATCTGAAAACTTCTGCATTTGTAGGAGAGAATTTTAAATTTTTACCTGGTAACTGTCCATTTCATCCTCTTCTTCCTAGGCCAAAACACAAGAAAACATGCCATTAATTTTTTTTTTTTGATAGCAGGAAACACACTGAATGCAAAAGGTGTAACTATTTTAAGCAATATTAAAGCAGTCTTACATAAAAGTCTGAGCTTAGCAATGGGATGGTCACAGAATTAAAACACACTGACATCCCAAAGATTTGCTGCTATCATCTCATCTAAACACCAACCAGAACAATCCAATAATTATAATGGAAAAATTCACATAAATGTCACTATCAGAAGTCTTAACAATTGGAAGAAAGTGGAATACAAGAACGAAACAGGAGAAACACCTTAAAACCTGGACAGCAAAGAAAAATGCTGTTTTACCTCTAAGACTTAAGTGTTACAGCAAGTGCTGAAAAATCAAAGTCTGGTACAGAATCCCAGAATCCCAGAACTGTTAAGGCTGGAAAAGACTTTTAACATCATTGAGTCCAACCATCAACCAGCACCAGCACCGAGGTCAGCACTGAAGCTCAAGTGCCACATCCACATGGTTTTTGAACACTTCCAGGGATGGGGACTCTGCCACTGCCCAGGGCAGCTGTGCCAGGGCTGGACAACCCTTTCCATGAAGGAATTGTTCCAAATATCCAACCTGAACCTCCCCTGGCATAATTTAAGGCTGTTCCTTCTCATCCATACCCTGTTTCCTGGGAGAAATCCTGATTCCACCTGGCTGCCCCCTCCTGTCAGGGAATTCCAGAGTGGAAAAGACCCCCCTGAGCCTCCTTTTCTCCAGGCTGAGCCCCTTCCCAGCTCCCTCAGCCTCTCCTGGTGCTCCAGCCCCTTCCCCAGCTCTGTTCCCTGCCCTGGACATGCTCCAGCCCCTCAGGGTCTCTCCTGTCATGAGGGGCCCAGAACTGCCCCCAAACCTGAGATGTGAACAAATGATTGAGGTAACTTTGCTGCAAAGGAGAAGAACTGTAAAAATCTCCTGTAATTATGAGGGAATTAGAACAGCAGCCACACCAGGAGTGACAATGCAGGTCTTCCAGTTTTTATTCCCATTATTTTCTGATGCCAGGAAGCACCTTCAATTCTCGACCTTCATGCCAAGCAGAGCCACTTGCAATGAGCTCAGCTGCCCCTCCTCACAGGGAATGGAAAAGGAATGAGGGCTCCAACCCTCAATGAGTTATTACTTATCTAGTTAAGCACTAACGAGCCACCAGAGCCTACTTTTCTGCCTTAATCATGAAAGCAAAAACTTAGCTAAGCTAAAATTAAAAAGCCATATAGTTCAAGGTCTTTAGAAAATCTTTCACGTTCCAGAGATGCCTGATTTACCTGAGATAAGAGAAATGATAATAAGGGGACTAAAAATCCAGGTGCTGATGTTCAAAGCCTATTGTAAGCAACAGGTCTCATAAAATCTGATTTTCAATGGCCCTTTCCCATGGGGGTTATCAGTGTCAGGCACAACTCACTGGTTCCTCTCTCTCAAGTGGAGTTGAAGTCTTTCTTCGTGACAGAATGTACTGTTCTGGGGATTGCCAGCTCTGTGGGCCAAGTCTGGAACTGCTCAGTGGATCAGGAATTCACAGGGGAATAAATAAGGTGAGGCAGACAGGATGCTCCCCTGGGACTTGTCCCTACAAATCAGGCTGAAAGGGGCACTTGTGGGTTGTGGGTCAAGGAAAAACTGCAAGAATCAATCATTCTGTCCTTGCAGAGAAACTTGCTCCATTCAGGAGTTTCCTGGCTTTACAGGAAGGAAATGTGGGTATCAGGGGCTGCTGTGATGGAAAAGCTGCAGGGAGAGCCAGCAGGAGCATAATGGGGAACAAGAGGAACAATCTGCCCAGGCTGCTGCTGGGAAGGTGGAAAAAATTCCCCTTTTTGTACCCTGGACACACGATGGGAAAGGACTGCCCTGGTTAGGAGACAACAGAAATCCCAAATACTTCAGAGCTCAAAGGAAAAGCCATCCTGCTTAAGCAAAGAAAGGGGAGCAGACATGGACTGACTCATACACTGCCAATAGGGTAAATATTTTGGGACATCTCCTCCTTTTCCTTTTAGCTGGCCTTGTCTCAAGCAGGGCAGCAAATCCAACAAGGTCAGAGACCTGTTCTGCTGCACCAGATTTTGGCTTTGCCAGCTCCAGGGAGTCACTGAATTCTCATTTATCTGCTGGGGGGAAAAGTCAAAGTGCACCAGAAACTCCCGGGAGCACTGCAAGAAGACAATCCCTAAAAAGAGAGGGGTACACATGAGGTGCAGTGTGTATGAGATTGCCAAACAACTGCCCAGCATCTACTGGGGGCCACAAGTGCTCCATGGAATTCTAACATTTGTAACTGGACACTATTTAAATATACATTGCACTGGTTTACTTTAGTTTGAATGTTTAATTTGAATACTTTAAATTAATTTTTATTTTGAATACTTACCTAATATTGCTTTCCATGTGTAATATTTGAAGTAAAATCTACAGGAAAAACTCCTAAGGGATTTTAAGAATATTTGCATTTTCTTTTCTTCTTTGAGTGGTGTGTTAAGGCTGTGCTGCTTTCAAATAGAGAAAAAATTCCAACCAAAACCAGAAGAGACACAAAACATCTCAAAAGTGTTATTTTTGCCATGGAAAATGATTCCCTTTATGCTTTCCAGCTCTTGGAAATAGCTGACAGTAAATATTCAGAGTTTTACCTGATAATTTTGTGACTTGACATGTTTTATTTGAACGCAGCCAACGCCAACAGATAATATGGATTCCTCCATCAGTGGCAAGGTCCCAGATTCCTGCACAGATTTCACTTCAACCTGGATTCGTCGAGATTGCCCCTGTCCAAAAAAGAACAATTTGACATGGTTGTTTAAAGAAATGAATGTAAAGTGCTGAAAGTTTAATTCCAGAGAGACCTCTACTGGCAGCCATTGGCAAGGAGTATTATAATTTTCTTTTGGGAAGAAAAAAGTGCTGCAATCCCAATGACTCAGTGTTCAAGAGATCCCCCTCCTGTTGCAAGGATTTCTATTTACAGGATTTATGAATTTACAGAGAAAAACAGAAGTTCAGCATTCAGCAACTCCCCAGTTTACTCTTCTGGAGGGTTTTCAAGCACACCCTTAGAGGATTTTATTTTTAATACTTCTGAAGGCAAAAATTGGGATCTTCTCCCCACCTACAAAAGAGGAGAGCAAATAGTCTAATTTGGTGAGCTACTGGAATTTCAGTGAACTTTTCCTGACTCTGCTCTCCAGGGCTGAAAATTCTGACCCACTGATGGTATCAGTGCAGCAAAGCAACTGCTCTTTAGTAAAACTGCAAGGGGGAAAAAAAGTAAATAAAAATTAGCAAATGAAAATGAAAATCAAAGGAGTTGGTGAGGTCAGAGGAGCAGCCTGTATCTAACTTTTCCTAATCCCTCGTGTTCTTTGGGCAGCAGCTTATCAATAGCTCATCATTTAAAAATGTGAGCTGTTCAGTTAAGCATTAACAATTTAAAGCAGGTAGAATTCAAAGAACAAAGGAGTGCTTGGCTGGAAGGATCAAATAAAAGGGGACTCTGGACCTCTTTCAAAAAGAATGAAGTCCAGTGGAGACTGATGTCCCTTCTGGCAGGTGCTGGCACAGGACAGGGCACAGGACAGAGCAAAAAGCTTGCAGGGAGGGCTCTGATCACCTTTAAGCTGAGTTTTGCTCTGTCTCCCACTTTCCATCGGTTTTCCACAACATCACATTTTGCACTTAAGCTCGACGCTTCCTTGGACACCGTGGCCAGCCAAAGCAAAGCTGCCCAGGTGCTTTTTGCACAGCTGGAGCCCTGCCCGTGCCACCTCACCTGTCTGAGCTGGAAGATGCCTCCCGTGCTGACGTCCTTGGCAGGGGTCACCTCCACGGGGCAGTACTCCCCGTTCTCATTCAGCTCCAGGATCTGAACCCACAGCTCCACTTTGCGGGTCACCTCACTCCACCTGCAGAACAAGTCACGTACTGGGCTGCTTCTTTTCTTTGGTTGGGTTTTTTTTCCCCCAAAGAAAAAGGAATTAAAACATCCAAACACTGAGCTCAGAGTGCAGAATGAAGCAGCAACGACTGCTGCAATAAATGCACCGTTTGTGAGCACACAGGTACCAGCTGGGCAGAGCTTCTGAATTTTCCTGACAGCTGTTTTAGTCAAACATCAGAAATAAGCCTTTTCCTGATTCCAATACAAACCCCAATTCCACATTTAAGCCCTGCTCTCAACTCCTGCCACAGAAGCCCAGCGTTGTCAGGGCGATCAGACTGAGATGGAAGACAGAAGAATGAAATTTGACATTGTCTCACAAGATTCAGAGCACTTTCCTGACCTTCTTCAGATCACTGCCTTCTCTCCAGCTCTTCCCAGAGCTTAATAAGAAACAGCCATTTTTGTAGAACTTCAAAATTAAAAAGGATAGAGGTGCTCACTACTTAGCCATCAAACATAACTCACTATTTTAGAGCACCCTTATCCTCTTTGCCATATTTCCCTGACTTTTGTTTTAAATTTCCCTATATGCAGCTTATCAGTCAACATAAGCTTAAGCTGCAAGTAAAAAGAGAAGTAACTGCCAAGAAATTAAGATGCAGAGCTGCCTTCTAATTGAAGAGGCAAAACAACTCACATTTAAGAAAATGCTACTACAAGATTACTTTGGGGACAACAAATGATGCCAGCAAACAAACACCACCTCCCTGCAGTCTGAATTACCATAATATTGCACATTTATCCAAATTGAGGTAATGAGGAGTAATACTTTTCCAGTGGAAGCATTACAGGGATGGCATTTCATAGCCAGGAACGAATTGGAGTCATCCAGTGGCCTTCAGCTCAGAATCTGTTTCCTTACCCCAAACCTGCTTTCAAAACTGGGCACCTCAGACAGTGATTTTTCCCCAATTCTAAACCACAGATGTATTTTCCACATTCACCTGTCCCGAAGGCTGCGTGTTTTGGCCTGAATGATTCCCAAATCCCACAGGGCTGGGTTTTTGCGGTCACCGCTCTGCTTGTGTCCATAAACTTCAATGGCCAAAGCACCATCATAAAGATGTTCCATGAAGTCTTCAGAAATATTCACAGAAACCTCCTGGAAGGGACAGATCAGTTGGTAACTGTGACTACACGACTCAGGCTGGGAGATTTTACTGCCTGGACTTTAATAAAAGCATTCAGCAAAATCCCCCTGGTTCCCAAGGATCCAGGGGAAAGGAAGTGTTGCCTCAGTTTGTAAAATCAGGAGGCAGGTCAAAGGGATGTGATTTTCCAAAGATTAAAGTCTGTAAGGAGGTGAAAAATGACCACGGGCTGTTGCAAGCCCAGAGCCAGTGGCTCAGGGAAAAATCAAAGCATATGCTGTAATGTTCAGAATCAGAAAATCAAAAGTCATCAGGTGGTGTTACATCCATTTCACAAATGGTAAGAGGAATAAATTGCTCAGGGTGATGGAAAGTGATAGAACACGATGACAACTGGGCTGATCTGGCTGAGGTTCATCCAAGCTGACTTTGGATGTCTCTATTAAAGATGCCTCTGCTCAGCTGCTCCAAAGGCAGTGGGAAGAAAGTCTGTCCTAAATAGTCTGTTCTGACCTCTAACAATCCCAACTTCAGCATCCACAGCAACCCCATGTCTCAGAATTGGGACATTTCTCTTCATTTCATCAGAGTTTAGAGTGATCAGCTCAGTTACTGACATCAAATATCCTCAGATAAATACCCCTCATCCACAGTGAATTTTACTGTGGATAAATTCCAGTGTGAGTTTCTCTCATGAACGGATGCCTTCCTTTATTAAGCCACTTCACCTTCAGTAATTTTTGTACAAATGAACAGTGTAGAAGAATCAAACTTAAATGGACTCTGAAGATATCTGAATTCTTATTAAAAACATGTTAGTGTATCAACATAATAAAATTAAAAATGGTATTAGGGCATCATGAAATATAATGTGAGAAAAGAGGCAGATAAAACTGCTACACAAACCTAAACCTGCTTTTTTTTTTTTTTTTTTGCCTGCCTTACAGTTTAATTAATAAAACAGAAAAATAAATTACATTGCAGTGGTCAAAGACAACCATGCACCGTGGCTCCTTGCTGATGGAAGACTGGGAAGGATCCACCTCAGGTGCAACAATAACTGGCTCCACTTGATCCCAGAATGTGTATTTGCAGAACACAAAGTTGGACAGGTGCTGTGGCAAACCTGTAGCTTGAAGTATTTTAATCTGGAAAGGAGGTGGGAAAGAAATGAAAAGCACTCATTCATCAGATATGGAATTAAAAACATCACCTGGTACAACAGTGTTCCACTGCAAAGGCTAAAAAAACAGCAAACCAAAAACAATTTAGCAAATAAAGTTTCTGCACCGATACTCCTTGGAGACAGTATTTGGAGTGCAGCAGCTGAAGACAGTCACTAGATGTCACCAGGCTCATGCTTCCTGGAAGGGACATTCTGCTCCTTTTTAATGGTGAAATGCATCAAACCCATTGCAATTGAAGAGGAATACAATAAAAACTTCGTATTTCCAGTGGCTCCTTTATGCTCCAAAAATCCTTGGTTTAAGATACCACTTGTTCTTACTCTGTGATGCTGGAAATAACCCAAAATCAACCCCAAGGAAGGCAAAATGAGCCTGTCCCCTCATCAAATCAAGGCCAAATAGAAACAAAATGTTGTGAATTCTCATTCTGATCCAAACAAAGCCATCATATTCACCATATATTTAATAAACTTTTATTCTCCATTTGTCAAATTAAGACCAAATGAGTTGGACTTCTGCAGGACGATCCCCATGATTAGGCAGGAATATTTTTTGTCAAAATGCCTCATCCTGCTTGTAAGCACTGGAGCTCTATGGGACAGGATAAAACGTGGGGGGAAAAAAAGCACAATTTCTCCCAAATTGTTCATATTGTCCAGAAGTCAGCAAGGCTGGGGACCACACCCTCTAATGTTTTCTGCCTTTTTCTTACCTGTAGCTTGTAGTTTTACTATAACACAGAACTGCTAGTAAATACTACTAGTTTTCCTTTTAATACTAACAGTAATAAACACACTGTACATATTTTACAAAATATTTCATATTTAGAGAAAGAAATACTGAGAGAAAAAGAGATATAAAATATTAAGAGATAATGACGGATAGAATGATGGGAGTTCATCAGATTCTGTGACTCTTCTTGAACTGGATATTGCAGTGCCAATCCTAATACAAAAATCTTCCCTAGATTCCAAGAAACTTCCTGGGGTGAGCCTTTGGCATATAAATGCAATTAATGAAAGGAACAAACCCCAACTAATTATCTTGTATCACTTCAGCCACTCCAGAAACAAAATGAGGTTTCAGAGACATCCAGCGCCCAGAAGCCAAGGATTTTTTTCTGCCTCAGGATGGGAGGAGAAAAGGTTGCTCGAGGTTGGGATACACCTGGAACTCACCCTGCAGACGAGTTTTCTCTCCTGGATGTCATTTTCATTCGAGGAGTCAGGACTGTCCTCACCTCCCACCAGCCTGTCATCGATTTCCCCGCTCACTCGGACAACTTCCACGTGGAGACGCCCTGAAACCTGGCAGGACAGGAGTCACAGTAATTTGTGTGCCAGGGAACAGTGACAGGTTCACCCCCTCCCAGTCTTAAGCAGCCAACGTTTTATTCCTTTCTGCACTGCTCTTGCACTCTGCATTTGCTGCACCACGTGAAGAACGCTTCGGAGCAAGAATCAAAAAGCTTTTGCTGCAAAAACCATAAAGAAATCAGTCACTGGGGTGACCTGGGCAACAATCTCACCTCCAAACCAGTCTCTGCAGAGTCTGCAAAGTGCACACTTGATGCAGAGCATGGAGAATGTTGCCTGGTGTGCTCTGCTGCCTTTGAAGTTGCTCTTACAGAATATATTTAAGAACCTATTTTCTTGATGGCAGGCAGTGAAACCAGTGGAGCTATAGCTCCTCCTAAGGACTTATTTTGGGCTATTTCCCTCAGGAAGGTGCTCAGGAAGCTTTCTCCTTTCACAATCACCATGCTGGGATTCAGAGCTGTCTGAAAACTCCAGTAAAATATTATGGGATTTACACACTTCCAGACTTAGCAAAGAACTTGAGCGCATGAAACTGGAAGTGACCTACTCCATCTTGGTAGTAGGATCCACAGGCTGTAATTAAACAGCTGAGTAAGGATAGATCATAAAGAATGACAAACCTCTCCCTTCTGATTGATGATTGGAACAGCATATTGAAGCTTCACATCATAGAACAGGCACTCAAGGAAAACATTGGCTACTCCAATAAGGCTGTGGTTTTCCTGCTCGTCGTAGAAGGGATCAGCTCTCCTGAAATAAGCTCTCATCACCTGCAAGCAAATCCAGAGTCCTGTCAGGACACCAAACCTCCCAGGAAACACTTTTCTAAGTGCTGCTCAACCAGCCCAGTGAAAGACAAAGGGACTGAAGCAAGAGGCCAGATTAGATCACAAGAAGAATGGAAATGAATTTTACTTTGGGTAAGGCCTGTCCTGAGCAAGTCCTCCTTAACTCTGGCAGATTCCTGAACATTAACTGCTCTTGTGTTACCTGCTGCTTCCTATTGTGTGCTCCATTCCCTCACCAAACTGTGCATGCAAGCAGGGATCAGAGTGACAAGATAAGGCTTAATGAAATGCTGAGGATCAATTCAGTGCCAGGAAAAGCAAAACCTCAGGGCAACTCAGCTCTTTGCATATTCCCTCCCCACCTCCACCCAACAATCCTCCTGAAAATGTAACAGGAATGTAATTACAGGAGTACTTTTTACTTACTGGATTGTCTTCCTCACAGTCTTTCCACTCCTGGTAAAGGTCCCTCATATCCACCAGTCGATTCTCCAGCTTTTCCAGTGACCAGATCTGTTTGCCCTTCCCCTTCCTCCTCACCTGGATTGCAGGCTCGCTGAGAATTGCACCTCTCTGCAAAACAATTAAAGGGATGCCAAGAAGGGATTCGTGTCACAACAGTGAAGAAAGAGTTTAACACAAACTCGAGAATATCTTTGGGAAAAGTCTGTTCTTTTTTTTATTCTGGCTTGAGCAGCCAAATCCAAGCGTGACAGGCTCTGAGTTCAGCTGTCACAGTGTATTGGTGCTCATTTTAACTGGGAAGTCTAATCACAGCCACAGGCACTGGTTTCTGTGGATTTTCACCTTGCATAAGTGTTAGAAATGGGAACATTTAAGCATTTCACAAATACCCTCAAGTTACAGCAGGCCTGGAGTTCCAGCTAAAATTACTACGGCCTGCAACTTTCAACTAGTGCAGACACTTAACCCCCTTTATCATCCTGTTTCTGTTCTTCCCCAGAAGACTGTGAGAAAAACTTCTAGAACAACTGACAAAAATTGTAATCCTGGAATAAAATCCATGTACTGTACTAAGGACAGTCTGAGTATCACCAAAATAGTGATTTGGCTTCAGGAAATAACACCAGCTTCAGTAGCCAGCCTGAGACATGGAAACAAATAATCCAAATCCCCTCTGCTCCAGTTCCTCCCTCCACAATGGGGATGGCAGAATTTTCACAGCTCACTGGGATGATGCAAAGTCAAACGTCCACGAAGGGAGGGTAAACACTTGCAACAGATGTTACCCAACCTGCAGAGACTTTGTCACTCTGCAACAGCAGCAGTGGGAACTTCAACACCAGGGGAAAGGTCTTGCACCAAAACATTTCTCTTTTAAGGCACAGTATAGGATTTTCATGGTATAAAATCAGATAAGGATGTAGCAGAGACGTATTTAATGCACATTAGTGGAAAACTAGCTCAATCATTGCAGTCAGAGTAAAAGAAATGTGAGCCCTGAGGGACAAACCTACTAAACAACCATTCAGTTCAGTCAGGGTGACTGTACCTTGCTGTTGGCATTAAGGCTTGAAGCTGGGATCTGGAGGGTCACTTTGTACTCTGTCCTTTTGTCCAGCTCCTCTCCGATAAAATTGGCTTCTCTCACGTACAAATTGGCTTTAACAATCTGCTCTCGCAGCTTCCTCAGGCTGTGGGTCAGCATTTCCTCTCTGGAAGAAGGGGATTGGGAAGGGGAAACATGAAAAATCATGAGGTTTATGTACTGAAAGCAAAACAAATGGATGAGGAGGCAACTGAGAGCTTGTGGGTGAGGATTAAAGAGGGGACAGGTGACATTATAGGGGGGCTGCTACAAATATTGGACAGATGAGCCCCTCCAGAAAACCCAGGAGCAACCTCATCTTCACAAGCCCTGGACTTCACCTGAACTTGTGCAAAGGTTTGGACACTGCCCTACACAACATCCTTGGGTCCAGCTCTGGGGCTCCCAACAGAAAGAGGCGATGGAGAGAGCCCAGAGGAGGCCACGGAGATGCTCCCAGGGCTGGAGCCCCTCTGCTCTGGAGCCAGGCTGGGAGAGCTGGGGGTGCTCACCTGGAGAAGAGAAGGATCCAGGGAGAGCTCAGAGCCCCTTCCAGGGCCTAAAGGGGACCCAGGAGAGCTGGAAAGGGACTGGGGACAAGGGATGGAGGGACAGGACACAGGGAATGGCTTCCCACTGCCAGAGGGCAGGGATGGATGGGATATTGGGAAGGAATTGTTCCCTGTGAGGGTGGGGAGGCCCTGGCACAGGGTGTCCAGAGAAGCTGTGGCTGCCCCTGGATCCCTGAAGTGTCCAAGGCCAGGCTGGACAGGGCTTGGAGCAGCCTGGGATAGTGGAAGGTGTCCCTGCCCATGGCAGGGCATGAAAATGGAAGGGCTTTCAGCTCCCTTCACACCAAAGTAATTTTATCATTTATAACACAAAAATCAGGTGTATGAAATTAAATTTCAACTGGGGGAAGAAAACCCCTATCTCTATGAATTTAACAGTATGAAAATCAGGATGCTGCTGGCTTTGGAGACTTCTCCATGCATCTGCTGAACAGGCAGCTATTGTGTGGCTCATTGCAGAGTTTTCCCACCACAGATGTGGATGTTCCATGTCACAGAGAAAGGTTTATTCAGACATGACCCACTTGCTTGCTGGCCTTCCTGGCGAGTGTGAGAGAGAGTGGCAACTGTGCAGTGCAGGAATCTGGTGCCACAAAGCATCCCAGGCACACATCTAGCACCTTGTCAGGCTGTCTGAAGTATTTTTTACTTCCAAAGTTGCTTTTCTATCCATATATATTAGATCTGTATTTTTCATGACAATATCTTTACCACACTCATTTATTTGGGGTTTCATCTTCCTCCTGCAGCTGCTCTTTTTGACAGCAACAGTGGAAAAGATTATTTAGGGGCTGAAGTAAATAACCTCAGTGCCATCACCCAGGCAGAGGCAGAGTGGACAGTGACCCCTCTGTGGTTATGAAATGGTTTTTACAATGATCTGGATTAAAATTCTTTCTATCATCCTCTTACTCCCTTTTTTTATTTGCACTCTTCTGCTTGCCAGAACCTGCCCAGGTCAGACAGCTGGATCTGAGTCAAGAGGAAAAACAACCTTCCAGCAGCTGAGTCATGCATGACCCACGAAAGAAAAAAATTCACACAGGAGCCTCAAAATTTCATCCAATCACCCCATCTTTAGTTAAATTTGCTGCTGAGCAGGATAGAGCTTCTCCTTAACCACAAAGCATTAGTTCTCATATTTTCTACCATTTTAGGTCTGGTTATTCTGGAGGCATTCCAGGCCAGGCTGGATGGTGCCTGGAGCAAACTGGGATAGGGGGAAGTGTCCTTCCCAAGGCAGGGCTGGAACTGGAAGGTCTCTGGGGTCCCTTCTGACCCAACCTGTTCCATCATTCTGTGATTCTCAGATAAACATTTTGGCCGCGTCCTCCCCAAGCCACGCCACGAGTCCTCACAGAAATCCACCACAACTGCAGCAAATCTTGCCAGATTCACTGCAGAAACTCGACTGAACCCCCCTGATGGTCCCAGTGGGTTACCCACCTCTCCTCTGCCCACTGCCTGAGGCGCTGCTGGGCACTGGGGGAGTGGAAGGAGAACCTGTCCATGCTGCGGAAATGCTGCTTCTCGGGAGAGAGCCGCCGCCGCAGCTGCTCCAGCTCGTGCTCGTACATCAGCCTCTGCCTCTCCAGGGCTGATCTCTTCTCCTCCTCGTGCTGCTGCTCCAGGCTTTGCAGGATTGACTGCATGGGGTCTAGGCAGAATTTGAGAATAAACAAAGTGCTACACTGACATCCATGCCGAGGAGCGTCCTGGATGCGTGGTGTGAGCACAGGTATCAGGTGAAAACAGAAACACTCTGGTTTTGTTGCCGTGTGTATTTAAAAAGTGCTGCTGAATTCTGAAGCAAAACAAATGTTTACAGGGCAGATGATTTAGGAGAATTAAGAAAAGGGAAAGTCCAAGCTGGGGAAAAAAAAAAAAAAAACACACGTCCTCCTGTTTCCCAAAATAATGTCATTCTGGGACAGCTACAGAAGACCACAAAAACTCAAAAACACGGTTTCAGAGACAGAAATCACTGCAGTTAATGCCTGAGTGAGACATAACACAAGAAAAATAAACAGTCAAGTGAAAACACTTTGATTTGAGACTGCAGTTCCACCAGCATTCCACTTTTGGCTTTCCCCTCAGCAAGAACTGCCAAACCAAACAGTCTGCCATGGTTATTTTTCCCTCCTCAAGCACAAGAACGACTGCAATGAGTCATTCACAAGAAATATTCTCCAAAAGGAAGTTATAAGGGAAAAAGTCTGTGGTTATCCTCATATTTTGTACACATTCCCAATAATTTTTCGTGGCTCCTTACCATTACTACCAAGAGCCTTCATGGTGACTTCCATCTGGGCATATTCGTAGCTGAAGTTAATCTCACTGGACACCTCACTGGAATTGTCTCCATCTATATCCAGCTGCTCCACACTGCTACTGCACTTCATGGAGTTGTCCCGCTCCTCATCCTCATGCTCTGCCTTCTTTTTCTTCTTTGGCAAATTCAGCCTTTAAATAAGAGGAAAATGTTTAGAGAACTATTCACTGCTCGGCTCTGAAACACAAGGTTGCTTTCAAATATTGTTAAATATCAGTAGAGCCTCCAAATCAGAAGATTTTTTCCCCTTTCAAATTTTATTGATCTCCTCTGGTGTAATTTTCCTCAGGGCAAAAACAGGAGCAGAAGGTAAACTAATTAATCCATTCTACATTCTCATAATTAAATACCTCATACTACCAATAATACAGTTTAGATAATAATGACTTTTTTTTTGTCATTCCACATCCAAATAATTTAGGGGCAATAATGAAGTGATATCTCACTTTTTTATGTGGGTTCTCCTTTTAAGCATAGAATAAAGCAATGACATTTTAGATCATCATTCTGATGATGATTTTTGAGGTATTTCAGAGGGTTTCAAAGTACAGTCTTGAGCAGAAAACATTTATCAGTGATCCTGTCTGATACAGGAGAGTCACAGATATGGCTGGGACTACAGGGGACACAGAGCACAGTGACCTTGTAATGTAATAACATTTAGCACTAAAAACCAGTCCAACATCAGTATTTATTTTATAATCCCCATCTTTCCTCGTACCTTAAGCCAAAACAAAGTGGGTGCCAATTTACAATTCCTCTAATAACTTTTGTTACCTGAAGAAGTGGTTGTTTCCCCACAGGATTCTGTCTCCATGGTGGAGCTGGATGGGACACATGACAGCAGAGCCGTTTACAAATGTCCTGTGAAAAGGTAAAAATCTCAAGTAAATATATTTATATAAAGCTTAAATTTTTCCCTTCCCAGTAGTACTTTCATTACTGCAACAAGTAAAGGTAGGAGAAGAGATTTATGGATTACAAACAGGCAAAATATTCCCAGAAAATTCACTGATCTACCCAGTGCTGTTTCATACATGCCTCAAATTCAGCTTCTTTTGACCTCCTAAGCTCATGAAGTTCAGTACATTTAGACAGATATTACTACAGCTGTGTCTAGGGAGTAAAATTAGAGCTTAAAAATGAGCAGCCTGGAAAAAAAAGTCCCTAGAAAAAATCCACTTGCACGCTGCTCTGAAATACAGACACAAAATAGAAATGTTTGAATAAGGCAACAGACACCTTTGGTGCATGAATAGCTTAAAGATATTAATTAAAAGAATCAGAAACTACTTTTATTTCAGAGTCAGATTAAGTCTGAAAATAGGATCGTGGGATAACTCAAATTTGAAGGGAATCTCAGGTTGTCACCCAGTCCAATCTGCTCCAAGCAGGATCAGCCACAAATCAGGGTAAATGTGAAAAGTTTGAATTTTGCCTATTAACAGGAAATTATTGGAGATGCTGACTCTGCATGTCATTTTGTGATCAATCTGAATATGCCAGCTGCTTCTCAAGTAGAGCTACTTAATTGAATAAAGCAACAAATGCTTCAGCAGCTCTTTGCATATCAACAGATTCCCTAGCAAATTAATTCAAATTTTGATAGGAGTTAAATCTACACAGCTGCAAATCAGTGAGTATCTACTTGCTGAAAGCACATGCAATTTACTCATCTTCTCTTTGAAAATCTGGGCTACAAACACCCTCCCTGAGAGCAATCTCACTGGAATGGAACACGAGCTGACAGAGGAACAGGTGACAATTAAAATGTAAAAGCAGCATACAAGCAGCAGAATTTTTCTTACTACGAAGGAGATAGAGAAGTTTGTTTTCCAAGTATCTTTGTGCACCATTAATCATAAAAACTGGATAAAATGACAACTATCAAACAGCTGTGGCTGCACTTTATTCCTTCACCTGGTATTTTTTTGAGGGGTCAGCATAACCTGGCCTTCTGGGGTGATGTCTATGATGCAGTGCTCAGGAAGAATTCCCATTCCACACAGCTGGATATCTTGAGAGTTGTCTGAGCCTATTAACGTGTGCTCCTGGGGAAAAATTAATTCAGATGTTAACGAGGGATTGCAGAGGTTCACTGGGTCTAATTCACCCATTCTCCTTCTGGATGTGTTGTGTCATCTGGTCCCAAAATTCCACAGCTGCTCAATACTTCCCTTAGAGGGAAAAAGAGAAGCAGATCAACGCTTTGTCTTACAAAAACAAGCAGGGAGCACTCAGGAAAGTTTACAGGCAACAGTTACACATGAAAATGAAGAGAATTTTAGGATTTAATGGAGGAATTCATTCATCCACTGCCTCAGAGTGTTGTGGAAGCCAAAGGAATAAAGGACTTCAGGCAGGAATTAAGAGAGGCTCACAGTGGCAGATCCATGGTGATTATGGAGGTTCCACCTAGATCAGCAACAGCTCAGGAAATTCCTGGATACCCAAGGTATGGGGGATTTGAAGATGAAGGATCACCCCACACATAAAATTGCTGAGGTTGGAAAAATAACTTTAAGACCATCCAACCAACCCCCAGCACTGCCAAGGCCACCACTGCCCCATGTCCCCAAGTGCCACATCCTTATGGCTTTTAAATCCCTCCAGGGATGGGGACCCCACCCCTGCCAGGGCTGGATCCCCCTTTTGGGACAGAAATCTCTTTTTTAGGCATCTCCAAGCAATTTCTGAGGAACAGATATAACATTTTAGACAGGTCAGTTCAGGTTGTTCTTCAGTACTTGAAGGACCTGCTGCACACACAGCTCAGAGAGAACATGGGCAAATATTCTGAGAAACAAGAGAGGTAAATCTCAGGCTTTTAGGAAAAACAGCTGCAAGTATTTTTATCATAATAATTTCAAAGCACAGGGATTTTTACACCAAAATTCCCCAGGAGAAAGACAAATCTGGGTTATTAAAAAAATAACAAAGACTAATTGAAGGAGACAAAATCTACCCCAAGGAGTTTTCCCTAGGAAAGGAAAAAGAGCACAGAACCACCTGAGACATTTCCTGCAGGCACTGATGGGCCAAAGGCTCTGCCTTGCTCTTGTCCTTGTTCCCAGTGACCACTGGGAGAAAGTGGGGTCTGTCCCAGTACCTGGCACTGATTTAGCAGCTGAGTCACACTCTGGACTTCCACGTGCAAGCTGTCTGGGAAAGAGTCAACCTCTCTCAAAACCTCAGCTCTTTCCTTCCTTTTAATGTGGTTTCTTTTAGCAGATACAGCATGGAAAAAGGGTTTTCCCTTGTTTTTGCTGAGATATCGCAGAGCCACGATGGCTGATATAAAAGAGGATTGCATATTTCCTAAGACTGACTAAACCAAAACCATCTTTCAGCCTAATTGCTGATTTTGTGGCTGTTTTGAGAGTTACTACCCCACTTCAAAGGGAAGAGAATGATTTAATGTGAAGCTCAAACCGCCGACGTTTGCTGCGAAATTTTCAGAACTTGCACTCCAAGGTGTGACTTTAAAATGGCTGTACCTTGTTTCCCCTCCTGAGTCCTCCATCTACAATTTGTGAAAACCACAATAAACTGCCCAAATATTTCAGCACAGGGTCCAAAAGTCACATCATGTGTTTGATGGTTAATATCAGAAACAGGGACTGCACATCAGAAGTGCTGAGGCAGAACAGAACTTGTTTTTCACTTCTGGCAAGTTGCACCAAGAGGATTAAAAATGCATTTCATAAACTGAAGACAGCAGCCAGAATTTAGACTACACATGGAGAAGCTGACTACTGATATGCCCAACCTTCATATAAAACAATTTCATGGGTAAAATCTTGTGAAAGTTTGCATTAAAAAACCCAACCAACAAAAAAATACTCATCCCAGAAGAGGAGACAGTTTCTCAAAAAGAACACGTCTAAATTTCTTTTAAAAAAACCCCAAAGAAAACCAAAACAAACAAAAACATCAAATCCCCAAACTCTTCCTGTGGTACAAAGAATTACATTTGAAATAAAAGGGTTGGACTCATAAAAATCTTAATATTTTTAGATACACAGTTTTATAAAACTCTCTCAGTACAACTCTGCCAAATGAATTAGAGGCCCATTTCTGACATTACAAAATTTTTACATACAAAGATATATTTTTACCTTTAGATAGTACACCAGGAGTTCATTGAGAGCTGGATCTGCATTCAAATTAACCAGGAAGCACTTATTATCCCCAACCTTTATTCCAGAGGACTGCAGGGATATGCCAAGGCTCTCCAGCTGTTTCTGACGCTCCTGCAAGAGAGCAGCCATCAAAAATCAGCTGATGGATGCACAACCCTTCGGAAATCCATTCCCATCTGCCGGAGCCACCAGGCAACAATGATGGATTGATGCTTCTAGAAGAGGAAACTCTTCCTTCTGCAACAGGTGAGGCACAGAAGCCTCAGCTCTGCCAAGCTCTGCTCAGGGGTATCTGTGATTCCTCCTGTCCTCGCCCCTCTGGCTCCGTGCTTTGGTCCCACACGTTCCCATATTCCCAGTGGGAAATGAAAGCAGCTGGGAGCAGCCTCCTGCAGCACTGCAGAGCTTCTCCATGACCTCACTGGAGCAGCAAAACGCTACCACAAAGCCATCTCTAGAGCCCTTTATTCTCCCTTTCGAGCTAAAAGGCAAGAAGTTAAGTTAAATCCCTGCCAAGCCAAGCTTCATGTCCATCCTTTGTTCCAGAGCAATCAAAATGACAAAAAACTGGCAACCTGCTATTTAAGTAATGCAAAGAACACTTCCTGCTGAACAGGAATAGCAGTGTTTTGGATGGTGTTTTGTTCTTGTCAAAAGACTTCATAGAAATGCCAAACAAAGCATTACTGTGCAAAAATGTACATCTCTCAAAGGGAAGGGTTTGGGTGAGACCAGAGCAGTGAAAGAGGAACATTAAACATTTCTGACTTAGGAACAGAAAGGGATTCTTCTACAAAAAAAACCCTACTGGGATAGAAAAGTTGAGGATTGTTCCCAGGATCAGAGAGAAACTGAAGTGAGACTCACTGTCCACAACAGCAAAAAAAATAAAATTAGAAATAAATATGGGAGGGTTCTCACAGAATTACTGGGGGAAGCAGAAACAGGAGAGGGTGAAATTAATAAGCAAAAACCATACAAGAGACCTACAGTGCTTTCCCTGTGCTGCAGAGACTTTTAAAAATATCAAATTAGATAACGTAGGAATAATCCTGGAATGTTTATCTTTACCTATCAGCGTGCTTTGTATTTAAAAACTGAGGATGTCACAATATTCAGGATCACACCCTGCTCAGATGTACCAGGTCTAATCAAGATTAAAACTGCACAGAAATGGCACAGCTCACTCCTGGTTTTCTGTTCCCTGTCTCCCCACACGCTGCCAAACCCAAGATAATGTCCTTGTAAGGGAAAGTCATGTGTGTGTGTGAGAGAGAGAAAAAACAAAGAACAGAGGAGAAACTGCAGTGTGATGTCAAAGATCTCTCTTCCGATCACCAGTGCCAGGCTCTGAAGTTCACAAAAATCCTTATTATCTACAGAGATAAAGCACATGTTGCCCTAAGGAGAACTTGGCCCACAATGTGAATCTCATAGGATTAACTGAGAGAAAAAGAGCCAGCTCCTGTTAATTTTTTCTCAAGACCTAATGTTAATTAACTTAAACATTGGAAAAAACCTATTAAAAGTATGTCAAACGCTCACTGAAAATGTGAAAAATTGCCTGTTCATGTGGCTGGTGTTTGAGGCTTTGGACTCTTATTGATGCCTCTTTGATGGTCCTTGCTCTCTATTAGGAATCATCCTTTCCTCAAAGATTTACAAATATCCCTCCATCCTACCTGTCTACCCTGACACAATTTGACAGACAGATGAAAAAGCAGCAAAGACAACATGTGGAGAACAGAGCACAGTCCCCTCTCCCTAGATCCCTGTCCCACGTGGGGGTAGGAAGTGGAAAATCAGGAGTGAGGTTGAGCCTGGGAAAAAAGGAGAAGAGGGGAGAAGGCGTTTTTAGTTTTTATTTCTCATTACCCTACTCTGATCTGATTGGTAACAAATTAAACTCATTTTCCCCAGTCAAATCAGTTTTGCCTGTGACAGTAACTGATGGTTGATCTCTCCCTGTCCTTATCCCGACCCAGGAACCTTCTGTTACATCTCCTCTCCCCTGTCCAGGTGAGGAGGGCAGTGACAGAGTGGCTTCCACTGACTTCCAGACAGTCCTGAAACAGCCTGTGCTGCTTGTCCTCATCCCTCCTCTGGAAAAAATATCCCTTTTTCAAGGCTCATGAAACTCCCAGCTCTGAAACATCCCACCAGGCTGGGAATTCAGAGACAGAAAGGCAGAGAGCTGAAGCAGCACCAGGCAAACAGCAAGGCACATTTAGTCTGAGGAGCTGAGCCTATTACTTCAGTTTTTCTACCTCCTCACACATTCAGTGCCTAGAAACTATTGTGTAGGGTAAGAGCAGGATTTTTTTACTATCATTATTTTTTATTTTTTTTCCACCCTTATACACAGGGAGGAATTGCACTGAAAGGCAGGAAGCCCTCGTAGTCACAGGCAGCACTTCTTACAATGGATCTTTAAAACCAAAGTCAACAGAGTCTATTCTGATTGTGGCATCTACAAGAGGGCTTTGTACCAGAGGCTCCGTTCTCCCCTTATTTATTACACACTATTCATCACCTCCCAACAGTCCTCCCCCTCCAAAGCTCCCCTCTGCAAATATACACATCAGCATTTGTGTGGGAAGAACCAGGAGTGTCATGCCATAACCGTGGTGACCTGCATCATTTTTCCACTGTAATCATCTCCAGCTATGGTCTGAGGCCCTAAGTATCAGTTTAGGAGCTATTAAAACACACAGAGATCCTCAACAGCTCTATTTTTTATCATTCTGAATGCCCTTTGCCTGGTGCATTGAGGCACTCAGTCCATAACCTTGCACTGAATGCTCTCAATGCTCCCTCATCACAAACAATTTTACTGCCTGAAGAATATAAAAACCCCTGTAATCCTCTCATCCGTGGATTATTATTTTTTTTAAAATAACTTCCCCATTTGCATACAGTGATAATTTATTATTGTCACTGGAGTGGTAATCTGGGAGGCACCCATCTATCACAGGAATTAAGTGAAGCTTTTCAAAAGGGCAGCAAGCTTGACCTACTTACCCATAAATGTGGGGAGAGACTCAGACAACCTCTATGAACTGACAGACAAAGAAAACAAACCTATTTTTCATAAAAAAATGGGGGCAGGGAAGGAGGAAAGAAAGCAGCAAACCTGAGCTATCTCCTCAGTTTTTCGTAATTTTTCTTCCCAGGTCACGGTCATCTCCTGAATCAACTTTTCTGATTCCTCCAATCGTTCTTTTAATTCTGGTGATTTCATAGCCTGCAGGAATAAAAGCAAATGAAACAAGAAAAGCTCGCTGTGCTTTGTGTTTTTTCCCTCTGCAGCCACACAGATGGGGGAATAAAGGCAACATGAGTCATTTTTCAAGGCACACTTAGCAGTAAGTGAATTTAAAACACACATTGCACGTAAAGGCAGAATCCACCAAAAAGTTCTTTTAATTAGTTTCAAGTACAGATGTTAATGTGGAGTTTATGTACTTCAACACAAGCCAATTACATGATACTGGCAGATTTGCACAAGGATACTCACACACAAACTGATCCTATTTCTACATCCCAAGTGACTCATACCTAAACCAGTTTTGTTGTTAAAGATGCTGCTGCTCTGGCTATATCCCCTCAGCTGTCAAACCCTCAAAATGACACCTCACACCTCAGTAAACTGCCATGCCACCAAAGTAATTTTATTGCTCATTTTTAAATGGCCTGATGTGTGCAATATTTATTCTGTAGGGAAAATGCAGCTCTTCTGGTTATGCACCTCTGCATTTCTACATGCAGTTTACAGAGTGAATACCAAAGGAAGCTTTACAATGTGCTTCGGGACACTGAAATTCCATTTTCTTGCTCATTTGCCACAGCTCTAATTTTGTCTGGCGAAATATTCAAATATTCCAAACAAGGACTACCTTAAGAATAAGAGGATACTCCCACGGCCATCCATAAGACACCCCCAAAACTGAAAGGGTATCAGCATCCCCCCATCCCTGGAAGTGTCCAAGGCCAGGCTGGATGGGGCTTGGAGCACCCTGGGATAGTGGGAGGTGTCCCACTGGGGGCAGGGGCTTGGTCTAGAAGAGCTTTAAAAGGTCCCTTCCAACTCAAACTATTCTATGATTTTTAAACTTCCATCTCCATACTGGGATTTCCTCCTCTACTAGCCTTGATCAAAAAGCCTGTGGACTTCCTTATGTCATTATTTCATTACTGCTAACGAGGAACATGGGTTTGGCTGGTTGGCATTTATGCAATGCAATTAAACAATGCGAGCATCGTCCTCTAGCATCAGACATTCCCTTACCACAAACCCAAAACTCCTCACAGGAATCCAGATCAAAGACTGCCCTCATTACAGTTCCTTCAAGAGAAGGAGCGAGTGCCAGGATTGGAAAATCCTGTTTTAAGACAGGAGTTTCCTCTGCCTCAAGACACAACAGTCTAGGAACTGCCAGCTGATGTATCCTGTGTGGGCTTTTTCTGCTTTAAATACCTAAATATGGGGTAAAAGGGAGAAGGACCTTGGACAAGGATCTGGAGGGACAAGGGAATGGCTTCCCACTGCCAGAGGGCAGGATTGGATGGGATATTGGGAAGGAATTGTTCCCTGGGAGGGTGGGGAGGCCCTGGCACAGGGTGCCCAGAGCAGCTGAGGCTGCCCCTGGATCCCTGGCAGTGTCCAAGGCCAGGCTGGACGGGGCTTGGAGCAGCCTGGGACAGTGGAAGGTGTCCCTGCCCGTGGCAAGGGGTGGCACTGGATGAGATTTAAGGTCCCTTCCAACCCAAAATCACTCCACGATTCTATGAATTCCACACAGGAAGGGAAGTGAAGCCAAGGCAATTTCCCAAGCAAAAATTCATAATGCCAGAAAAAACATGATGGTTGCAACGGGGTGGACACTACCAGGGCAGAATGATGAAGCCCAGATACTCTCAAGGTTTAATTTGTCCATTTCTTTGGACAATAAGTGAACATTTTCACAAACTTCAGCTGCACAACGACCTGGGTAACTCTCCTCATTCAATGCCCAAATAAACCCCAAAGGAATGGGGCCAGCCTGATCCCAGACCCAGGGGCTGCTTCTCTGCTGGAAGCACGTGAATTCCCAGCTCAGGAAGGACAAGCTGGTGCCCTTGGCAAATTAAAACATGATGTTAATTCCAACCCAAAAAAAGATCAAAATGCATGGATTATAAAAGAAAAGGGGAAAAGAGGATAATTCCATACTCTGTGGGGGGAAAGTCAACTGTCAAGTTCTGTTCTGGCTGTTCGGGAGAGAAAAGGACACTGACACCAAAAGGTAAAAAAAACCCCAGATGCACAACTTGGCAACTTCTATATCTGGAAATGAGCTTTGAAAATGTAACCTGTCATAATGAGTCAGTGCTTTTGTTCACTTCAGGAAGTTATTTATGCACATTTCTGTAAGAACAATTAGATGGGCAACAAATGTAATGAACTGAAAGGAGCACAAGGCTGTGAATGTGGGGTTTGACCTTTACTGTGCAGCCTCTTAACAGCAAATTGCTCTGGCTTTTCCCTGCTCTTTGTCAACACCACTGGGATGACAACTAGGGTGGGATTTTAATCCTTGGGAAAGGAAATATTTATTATTTCATCCTTAGGAAACACTACTTCATTACTTTGTACAGCTGCCATTATTTTGGGAGTAATGCTAAAAAACGAAACAAATGGGGATTACATGCAACTCTCAGAGTACTGTTAAGTCTGTGGTTCATATTTTAGAGGAATTTTTAGAAATTTAATATTGTGATATTTAACTTGAGATACCTTAAAGAAACTGGATATTAGGCAGCTGAAATGAGAAGAGTCCAAAATCCTCAAGTCATTTGCAGTATCACAGCCAGCATTCCCTGCATACCTCATGATGCAAATGCTGTAATCATATTTTTTCTGAACTGCGAACCACAGGGATTACATCACCATTGCTTTGTCCCTTTGGGAACAGAACTCAGAATTACACTAATTCTTGGCCTTCATCTAACATTCAGACCATGTTTCTCTTGAAATTTCACTGCAGAAGCAATCACAGAACAGGTTGGAAAAGACCCTGGAGATCATCGAGTCCAACCTATGACCCAACGCCACCTTATCAACTAAGCCATGGCACTGAGTGCCACATCCAGTCTTTTTTTGAACACTCCACGGATGGTGACTCCACCACCTCCCTGGGCAGCCCATTCCAACGCTCAATCATTCTTTCTGTGAAGAATTTTTTCCTAATGTCCAGCCCAAATTTCCCCTGGTGCAGCTTAAGGCTGGGTCCTCTCATCCTGTCACTGCTTGTCTGGGAGGAGAGACCAACCTCCATATGGCTATAACTTCCCTTCAGGGAACTGTAAAGAGATATTACCTAGTGCCTGCAAGAGACTCAACAGCTGGAAACAAGCAAGAAAACTTTACTGAACTGAAGTCACATCTCCCAAGATGCGGCCACGCTGAATTCTTAAAATATATCAGCAGAGCTCTGCCTAGAAAATACCCAGTCTCAACTGGAACTATCCATGTCTCCACGTCCTCTGCATCACAGAGTGAAACCAAGAATGCTCCACGAGGCGCTCAGTACCCCAACGAATGCCCGCGTTGCACGATGGACACGCAGAAAAATGTGAAAAAACTCTGTACAGGGAGATGGAAGCACGGCCCGGACGCCCTGCAACGCTCCCTCGCGGAATTCCTTCCGGAGAGCCGGCGGGATTTGCGAGGCTCCCGGTTCGTACCTCGGCCTTGGTGAGCTGCTCCCGCAGCTTCTCCACCTCCTCGCGGAGCTCGCGGATGATGCGGGCGTTGGGGTCCTCGTTGACCACGGCGTGGTTGACGATGTTCTTGGCCCTGTCCGCGTAGCGCAGCGTCGACAGCGTCTCGTCGTAGTTGTCGGCCGCCGGGCTCACCGTGGCCACCATGGCCGTCTTGCTGTTGCCCCCGAGGCTGTCCTGGAAGGTTGGGGGGTGTTTTAGAGTCAGCGTTTTTATTTTGGTTTGCTGGCTTAAGAGTTTAAGCTGTTTAAGTTAGGAAAAAGTCCTGATTTTCAATGTTCGTTTTTGAAAGCTCGTTCAGGAAATGTCACTGCCTTTTGACATTCTTGGCGTTTTTAGTTTCAACAGGAATTTTAAAAAGGCTCTGTTTTGGGCTTTACAGGGCCTGGTAAAGGCTTCAAAGGTTTCTTTCTAGGTTTTCTGCCTAGGTTTACAAACCAGAAATGTAAACACTTCAGCACTGAACTTCTCAGACCCTACTGAGGGAGCTCAGGAAAAACCATGATGAATTCAGATTATCTCATTTTAAAGACTAGAAGATAGATGTCTTCAAGAAATAAATTACTGAAATATCTCTTCATAAACAATATGGCTGAGTTTATTCCTCCAAACATTCAGAATTGGGCCCTTCCCTTCCTCCCACTGGCACTGCTCACAAATCTAAATTGAGTTACATAAGAAATTACCCTCTGGAATTTGGCTGAGAGAGAAGAAGGGCAAGAAACAAGGAAGGAAACAAGGAAACAAGGAAACAAGGAAGGAAAGAAGGAAACAAGGAAGGAAAGAAACAAGGAAACAAGGAAGGAAAGAAGGAAACAAGGAAGGAAAGAAACAAGGAAACAAGGAAGGAAAGAAGGAAACAAGGAAGGAAAGAAACAAGGAAACAAGGAAGGAAAGAAGGAAACAAGGAAGGAAAGAAACAAGGAAACAAGGAAGGAAAGAAGGAAACAAGGAAGGAAAGAAACAAGGAAACAAGGAAGGAAAGAAGGAAACAAGGAAGGAAAGAAACAAGGAAACAAGGAAGGAAAGAAGGAAACAAGGAAGGAAAGAAACAAGGAAACAAGGAAGGAAAGAAGGAAACAAGGAAGGAAAGAAACAAGGAAACAAGGAAGGAAAGAAGGAAACAAGGAAGGAAAGAAACAAGGAAACAAGGAAGGAAAGAAGGAAACAAGGAAGGAAACAAGGGAGGAAGGAAGGAAGGAAGGAAGGATTCAATCTTTCTATACACCATAAGATTATGGTTTATGATTTTGGCCAAATATAGCCACATGAAGAAAAAATATTCTGGTTAAATTGTGCAGCAGATATTTTTTTTTCTGTGTGGCAGTTTGGTTTCTTTGGTTTGTTTGGAATTTTGTGGTGGGATTTTTTTTGTTCGTTTGTTTGTTTTTTATCCAATATCCCTTTCTGAGACAAACCACGCTCTTAATTTTCATCACCAATAACCCATGAAATGTAGGTCAGGCATTGCCATTAGAACAATCTGACTGCATTAGCTGCTTGTCAAACCATTTCAGTTCCAAAGCACACGTGGAGTTTTCCCCAGCAATCATTAAAATGCCCCTTTAAGTATTTCCCCAAGACTCTCTTTTTGGCTGCGTGATGCCTAAACCAGTTTGACAGCAGTCAGGCTGCTGGCAGCACTTGGCTGTCTCTGGTCATGCAAAAGGGCATGGAACTCATCTGAAATGTAAATCCATATATTTATAGTGTTCAACACAGTCAGCACATGCAGGTAAGTGTATTTACACAGAAATCAGCAGCAAAGAACAGCTTTCTGACTGATCTCACCCTGACTTCTCTCATCCAAGGATTAGCCAGTGTTTACTCCAAGCAAACATGGCTTGGGAGGGTCCCCTCTGTACCACAGAAATGTTTTTTAACTGCAAACTTTACAGGAGCACTAATGAATCACTCCATGGGATTTCCTGGCCAAAAATTAGCAATGACACCCTGCAACTGCAATCCCTGTTCTGCATAGAAAGCTGGAGTTTGGCAGGGAGCTGGCCAGGTACTCCCAAATCCAACCTGAATGGTTTGCACTTTGGGCATGTCCTTCACTGCACTAATTCGCTCCAAAACAGGACAAATTCATTATTTGAATTGCAGCTCTGCTGTGGGGGCAGCTGAGAACCCTGTAACAGTGACACACCAGAGCCCACAATACACCCATTATAAACAGGGCAAAGTCCCTCTTGTAGCAATTCAAGCCCAATGGCAGACTGTCTGATACAGTTTTATGTATAAAACCCATGTGCTGATTTCACTGGTTTCCTTAACGATAAGCAAGAAAGGTGAAAAAAGAGCAAATCAGCCTCTCATTAGTGAAGAGAGTCTGTAAACGAGCCTGGCAAGGCTGGGCTTGCATCTGTTAGAGAGACAGAATAGAAATAAATAAGTTGCTTCTAAGAATTAACTAGCTTTTTCTCCTCTAGCAGCAAGATTACTGTGAAAATAACTCAAAATGTAGAGCTCAGAAATGATATTTTTAGTATCAGCCATCAGGCTTCTGATGAACACAGGAAAACAAGATGTTTGTGCCAATACAATTTGATTAAAACCAGAAGTTACAGAACTGACAAAGCTATTTTGCTCCCTGCACATAACCTGATGCCACTGCTCAAGCAATGTTATTTTTCACCTGGCACTTCTGTCTAAAATCCTCAACAAAATTAAGCAGAAAGTGTCAGATCGTGAGGTCTCCTGAAGTGGTTTCTCAGATTGGTGGAGACACACTGTACAACAGATATTCCTGCAGTTAGAACAGATGTAGTCTGCTTTGGTACCATAACTACAAGTTGAAAGCCAGGGAGCAAGGACAGCCCACCATCTCATGGCTTCTCCAAACAGGCCTCTTTAAATGAATAAATCCCTCCTTTGATCTCTAATTAAAAAAAAAAAAAAAAAAGTTTAAATTTTCCCCCTTTCAAAACAAAGCTTCAATGAGAGCTTGTTTGTTAAAAAACCCCAAAAGCCCCCAACCCTTTTGTTGGCATTAACGTGGCTGATGCTGGACACAAAGAGGGTTTGCCTGAAAGGAGGAGGAACAAAAGTGGGCTCCCATTCCCGCGCCGCGGCCGGCCGGCGGCACCGTGGCCACAATGCCTCAGACAGGTGCTGAACAGGAATTGCTGCCTGCTCCCTGGATTTGTTTAGAGATGGAGCAGCAGAACTAATTCCAACAAGGCTGGAAATTCATGAGGGAGGTTTCCACCCTGCTGCAGGGACCCAGGAACCCAGAGCGCACCGGGGCGAAGTGGAGCTGCTGAGCGGCTTTGTTACCAAATTGCAGAGAGCCAAAAAAATCACTTGTTTCTTATGAATGAGAGCAAAAACTCAGTGTAAATACAGAGAGGTAAAAATGTATTTAAACACTGAAAAAGCCTCAGTGCAAGAACACTGTGCTATGAGAACTTTTTTACTCAGACACTGTTTGTGTTGTGCCATTTAGATTTTTACGTGGCTATTTGATGTCTGTATCTGTTAGGGATAAATAATTCCACAAGTCATGGTAAAAGGTTCATTAAAAGGCAGCACTGAGAAATATGAAGGTTTGTGTGTCAAGAGGTTACAGGGGCAGGGATTTTGTTTTACTTAAGCATTGAATTCAACTTTGTTTTCAAATCTCTGCAAGGAAAAACGTGTTGGTTTTTTTAATCTCCACACTTCTGTACAACCTGGAAGTCACTTTGTCTTTTTCTTTCCACACGTGCAGTTAAATCCCAGGGATGTGAAATTTAAACAACACCTAAAAACATTGCTAAGAAATGGTGGGGAAGCCGAGACAACAAAGTATAGCCAGAGCACCTACAAAAAAGTAAGAGGACAAAGAAAGGCTGGTGATGCCACCAATCAGTTTCTTCTCAGATTATTTCTTTCTACCAATAAATATCTCAGTTGCTCCTGGATAACAACTAAACAGAGCACAAGGGGGAAAAAAAAGAAATTTGACATATATAAATCTCATATTTAACAATTTGGGTTTCTTCATTGAGACTGTACAGATCTTCATCCAAGTGCCCTCATGATACACTCATTTTTCACCCAAAATAAGACCAAATAAGAGTCCTGTGCAGTTCAGAAAATGATTTAACTGCTCATTTCACATGAATACCATCTCTGAAGTCTCCTGACCTCTTCTTCAGACTGTAACTGGGATAATGCTCTGCAATTATACTCTGCTGACAAAAGTAAAATATCTTAGCAATTAAATTAGACAATTAGGAAAAGGTAATTGTCTTAATCAACATCTTCAGACCTAAGCATACCAGTATGTATAATCAGCTGTATGCAGAAATAACCCAAATTAAATTAGCCCCGAGGCTGTGTGTGAAACTGTACTTACATTGACCCATAAAATATACACTGCTTTTAATTTTATTTTTAAAGTTCCTTAATCCTTAGGCCATTGCAGGTCAGCAGAAGACACATATTTAGTCTGCAGAGATACTAATGGCTTACATCCAGCTCATTTTCCAAAGACAATTATGGTTAACATCAAACCCAGAAAATGAGGCAAAAAGCACAGAATTTTGATTTCATTCAATGAGACTCTTCTCCCCCTTTCCTCTCTTTTATTTCACTTTAAAAAAAGAAGATTTAAAAAAAACCCAACTTACTTACTTTAAGTAACCAAGTGAGCACAGAATCACGATATGGAACAAATTTGTTCTTGTTCTTGCCAGCAGCCTGATCTGCCAGAGCAGAAATAACCAGCCCCAGAGTTGTGAGGGATCTGCCCAGAGAACACAAGCAGTTATTAACAAGGGTAAATATTCATAAGTCAAATGCATATTTAGACAGTGACTTTCTCTCCAAAAACATGCTCTGAGGAAGAAATTCCTAGTTTAATTTTGATCATTCTTTTTTAACAAAAGCTCCACATCTATTTTTTTTCAGTATGTTTTCAGTCTTAATAATCAGGTCTTCACAATGAAATGCATGGCAGCTGCAGGAACACAAATGGTTTTTAAAAAGATGGAGATCTTATTCCCACATCTAAGAGTATTGCACGTCAGGAGGAGAAATAGAGAGAAGGAAAGGAGAAAGAGTGACTACAGGAGCTTCATACTGCTTTACAAGTAGGCTGTATTTAGCAGGAAATGGTGATGAAAAAAGGAAAATAAATAATCTCAAAGTCTTACTTGTTAATGTTGCTTCCTTCTTTCAGCCTGTCTCCTGCAGCACCAGTTTTAGTTGCCCTTTCACTACCTGCCAAGTCCACCAGGCTGAGCTTGCCCACCTTCTCACCTGATGTCTGGGGAAGGAACCAGAGCACAGCCCCTGTTAGGTCACTTCCATCACGTTACATTGTTTAATGTATTTTACAACAGGAATCAAACTTCACTTCTGGTGTAAACTCTTGTTCCAACCCCTTTGGGAATTGCTGGATTTGAACAGTGTCCTGTGCTAAGTCACTACCTGCTGCTTCAGAAACAACAGTGAAGTCATGGATGGTGTGAAATCAGGTACCCTGATATCCTCAAATATCTCAGAAATCTCCAGAGGAGATGTACACAGGGCACCCTAATGAAGTGCTGAACCATGAAAAATTCAGAGTTATGCCAAGGGAGCCACGAGCAGAGTGTCTCCTAAAATCCTCGGATTTTATACCAGGGTTTCCTCTGTTTCTCAGAGACCAAGAATGAACCTGATGAATGACCTGACCATGAATGACCTGTATGTTATAAAATTTACATAAATGATCACAATTGCAAAGTCTCCTTTACCCTTATCAGACTCCTGGAGCTCGATCCCAGCTATGTGAGTATTTAAACCTGTAACGCAGATTTTGTTACAAATCCTTTCATCCCACTTGACCCAAAATGACATTGTGAAATGCTCCATGAATTCCCTAAACCAATTTGAAACTGAAGAGCCAACTGTGTTTGAGACCAGCTTGCTCCCATCATGTTCTTCTGCAGCACCTCAGGATCCCAAAGCAAAGCGCTGCGGCCCCGTAAATGAGCGGGATAATCAGAAGCAGTAAGCTCTCAAAAATGCCACCCTAAACCTATCAAAATATGATGTGATCGTGGCACGGGCCGTTTCCAGGACTGAAAGGACCAGCAGATGGGAGAACAGGGAAATCTGTCACACAAGTCCTCACAGGGGTCACTGGAAGGTGCAGAGAACACGGACAGTCACAAGCACTCTGCACCCAGGCTGAGCAGGACCATACAAAAACCAGGTGTGAAAACCACACACAGGAGCCACAGCAAAACTGGAATGACAAATTAGGGAAAAATCAAAAAAGTTCAGCACAGTATGACGCTGACCAAAATGAAGAATGAGGAAAATTGTGTGGATAAGGAGATCGGTGGAAACTGAGAAATTAGGAGGGAAAAAAGCCCAAATTCTCATTATGCTTTCCAATATATCCAATATTTAGGCTCAGATTTGCTCTGCGGACACTCAAAATTTCTCCAAGGCTTTGAAAATATTAAAGAATTGTCCAAGCTCAGAATCTATCAATGAAGTTTAAAGATACTTCTTTCAATTCCAATTTATCAACATTTTCTGTGAGGGACTAAATAATATTGACATAATGTATGTCACGCACCCCTCCAAGGCATATTTATGTATAAGGAAACATAAAGTATTTGCAGTTTTAAATGCTTTTTCAATATTTAATATATACACATAAAAGCATTAATAGCATACAATGCAAACGACTTAAAATTAGTATTTTTTTCAATTTAGAAAGTTGAAAATTTATACAAATTTGCATTAATTTAGAAAGCTGGTAATTTATACAAATTTGCATTAAATAACCACGAGAAGGAGATCACCAGAGGTACACTCAGGCGTATTTCTATTTTTCCCCTATTTTATCTTTAGCCTGTACTACAAACTGCTGCTTCCAAAGAAGTGTTTCTTTTCCTGTGAAATACATTGAAGCAAGAGACACATCCCAGCCTGACATTTGGACCTTGCAACTGGGTTTTCTTACCCCTGATTGCACATCATAGAGGGTGTGGGTGAGGATGATCTTGAAGACTGCGTGGGACCGACTGCTCTCCTCATTCATGTTGGTGGCAGCCACTGTCCGAGATTTGTTGCCCTCAGACATCAAGGACTCGATGTCCTAAATACAATTTTCACAGCCATGAGCATATCTGCATTAACATCCTTTTCAGTGACCTCCAAAAATCATCTCATCCTGGTCAAATACAGCATTTTCTCCCTAAGTCTCCCATTTGTTTATTCAGAAAAATGTGAAGAAAAAAATCCAAGTGATCCCTCCCTTTAAAGTCTAGAAACTCTACAGTGTCATGACTTCACCCACTCCTCAACCTAGATATTAATTTATCAACCAAAATGATGCACCTGGCTGCACACAGCAACACTCAAAAGCACAGAAAGAAGTGAGGAACAGCAATTTGTGCCTGAACCCTGTCACATTTTAGCCTCAGTTGTCATGGTCTGAGAATCTGGAATAGTGACAGAAGGCTCAGAGGTTTACAAAACAGAACCACGCTGAACAGGTCATTATATTCCTCCAAATTTAAGAGCTTATTAAGTGCTTTGATCAGCTGTGATGCTTGAGAAAGGTGCAGCTCCCCTGCTTTGGGGTTTCACAGCAATTGTGTGAAATAGTTAAAACCTCAGGGTCTTGGGCTAAACTTCTATTTCTGCATCTCCAGCTGGGTGATGCTAAAACAACTCAAATAAACAGTCAAACAGAGGACCACCACAGACCACTGACTCCGAATTCTGGATTACAAAAAGCTGCTGGGCAACATGGAAAGGCAAAGCATGAAATGTGTCCTGTCTTAGCAGAAACCACCAAGGAGAGGTGGATGAACACCTGGAGGAACTGCAGCAGTGGGACTGCACTGTTTTCATGTTTTGGTTAAGCTGACAGATTCCATCCCATATTTATCCATTTTCCCCACAGTAAGTTAATGCTCCTTAAAAACCAGGGCATTTTGTGAATGCACATAGAAACATTTACTATCCTGCAAGGCAGTTTCATGTGAAGCTCTCAAGTATTTGCTTGGTAAACACCCATTAGTTCTTAATTCCAGCCTGTGCTGCTGGGAAGGGAAATTACTGAGCAGAGCATGACAGGCAAAAAGTGACACAGTGGGGCACTGAGAGTCTGTCTCTGCTTAATCCTGGGCCTGTAATTAATCACAGAACACTTTCTCATGACAGTGTGCACTCATCCTAATGCTGAGAGGAAATCTGTTCCACTCAACAGCTGAATTACTTCCAGAATTACTGAGCAGCACACGATGAAGGGAGTTTCTGCTCTCAGCCCTGTTCTCCCCAGGGATCACAACACAACAATCCACAGCTCTCTTGCTATAAGATGAGTGACAAGGAGCATTTTAGTAATTCTGTCCAGCTTAAGGGACAGCACCTGGTGCTTAGGATGTCAAGATAAGCCTTTCATAAAGTTGATCCTTACCTTGTAGCTAGCAACAGCTAGTTTGGATAGGCCATCTACGTAAGGGCCATAAACACTGTGTTCTCTAACCTTTAATGACTGACGGCTTCTGGTTGGGGGAAAAAAAAGGGGATTTATAAGCACATGACTGAGTTAAGACAACATTTACACAAAGTCCATTTCTCACTGACACATCTCAAACAGGATGGTCTCACAAATACCCACTGAAGCAAGGGCCAGAATGCAAACACAAAAAAGCTTTATAACACATGAAAAGCTGACACAGACAGTGCTGTCACTTCACAAAAGGTACATTAACTCCAAGCTTTTAGTCTTGCTACTTTATTTTGATTTCTAATGAGGAGATGCTGAGATCAGGAAGCAGCAAAAGCCATCCTAGGCAAATGTTTTAGATGGGATCCATTAAGGCAAACTGGTTATGGAAAGGAAGAGTGTAGGACAAATACTACAGTGCCATTCACACACACATTCCATACCCTTTGGGGTCAAGGAGGTCTCTGACTTTCTCATTGTAAATCTCCATGTAGGATACTTCCACTTTGAAACTCTGCTCTTCATTTTCTTCTTTCTGTGCTCTTTCAAAGAGCCCACTGCAAAGTCTAGGGATTAATCCAGGCTGATCAGCAGTACCCATCATGGTGTAGGATTTTCCAGACCCTGTGTGAGACAAGCTGTGATTACAGAACATGCAACAAAGGTTCCTGCTGTGCAGAATATTGATAGGAAATAAAAGAGGTTACACACAAATTTTTTTTGCATTTCAGTGAAAGATATTTGTTCAGTTTTCTGCCTTAAAGTAACCCAACACCACTGAGCTAAAGACTGTTTTAATTAAAAGGAAAAGGAAAAGAAGAAATTTGGTTCAGAGCGCTGGAGAACTTTTAGGTAGATACAGCCTTACTGTAGATGACAAGCCCCTAATGAGAAAACTCTTCATATTACTCTTTAAATATTACATTAAAATGACAATTCAAGATTATTTCAACCACAGAGGCAGAAAATCTGAGCGACGCTCTGAGCTCAAGGACGACCATGGTCACGCCAAACATTTTAACATGAAGTGTGAGAAATAAGGGTAGCCAGCAGCAACAAAACCTTACTTCTCATCCTGCCCACCTCGTATCTGATGTTACCAAAGAGGAAAACATTTCTTATCTATGTTAGAAGGTATTTTTCTCCTCAAACAATGTCACAAGAGCTGTGGAAAGAACCTCCAGCCAGAACACACCACCTTTGGAGGGAACACTTCCCCCTTACTCTGGGACTCACCCGTTTGCCCATAGGCAAAGATACAAGCGTTGTAGCCTTCAAAGGCATTCTGAAGAATATTCTCTCCAAGGCACTTGAAAACAACATCTTGACCTAGAAAACAGAACACACAAGCCAACACTGTAACACAGCAAGGGCTTCTTGTCCCTTGATTTGGATTCCTCGACCATTAGGTAAAGGCTGGGAGGGTTTTCCTGCTGCCTAAACCCTAAATCACATCCAGTGGTTGCTCCCTGGAAAGGAGCAGAAGATGTGCTCCAGATTTATGCTGCTGTAAAAATCAGGGGCTGGGATTATCATGGATGCACCTGGATGTGCTTAAAGCAACATCCTATCAAGGATGACCAACGACCAACTGCAGAATTTCATCTGCATCTGAATTTCATCTTTCAAAATATACTCAAGCTGTACATTTTAATGACAGTCAGTTGATTTTAATCCAAGGGAATCAGCAGAGCACTGGAAAATTTTACTGTGTAAGATGTTGGATAATTCCACAAGGAGATTTTTGCAGAGAAGGAGTCACAAGTATGTGGAAGATATGGATGTTCACAGGATATTTTGCACTGGCAAAAAGTAAGGTGCATCACTTCTTTTGCAATTGAACTTTGAATTTTTTGGATCATTTTCCAAGCAGAAGAAGGAAGACTTAAAATATCTGGGTAATAATTACTTGAACAAAGTCTATTTTCAGAATTAATTTTACAACCAGAAAAACTCAAGTCTGAACAAGGCATGACAGACCTTTGTGGACTGAAAAATCCTCTGAAATAATGTTCCTTTAAGCTCTTCCTTTCTCTCACTGAAGTTCCTATCTTTACAGCCAAATCCATGCTAAATTCCCCATCAAAAGCACCAAGAGCTGTGCCAGACTCAGCTGGGGTAACACTTCCACTGTATAACAGACCAAAATATCAGTTATATAGGCACCACCTTTAGCTTGAGAAACAGATATTCCTATGTAACTTGTATGGCTGAAAGTGTCACATTTTTCTCAGTGCCTTGATAGGTTATTATTCATTAGTTATTTGTTAAAGAAATTGAAACTAAGAACTGTATGTGTCTGATTTTTCTTATGATTTTTACAAAATAAACATTAACAAGTTAAAGTGATGCCAAATTTTAAAGTATAACAGCTATGAAAGTAATAAATTATAGGAGTGATAAGTCCAAATATAATTCATATTTTACCATAACTATATGCCAAAATGCATTACAATAATACATAGAAAACTTTTAATTGAACACACATTCTCACTAAAGCATCTGAATTCACATACACTTAAATGAAATTAGGCTTTTATTAATATTCCTTTATTAGGTTTTACTATGATTCCTAACTCCCACCAGCACTGAAAAACATGAAATTACATATAACACTGCTCCTCAAAAGAAATAATTGGATTTTGTGCATTTAAAATGATGGAGTTGGAGCAGTATTTTAAATAAAGCTGTAAATAGGAGTAAAGCATTGTGCTGGGTGTCTCCACTGTCTGCACTGCAAAGGGGTGGCAGTGCCCATTGCTATTGTCATCTTCACAGAAAAAAAACTGGAATGATTGAAGATTTATTTCCCTTTTCCTTTTGACAGCAGCCAGTCATAGAAGGGACAGCACTTTGTGCCTGTGGCCTGCAGCAAGGACTGCATTTTAATCAGATCACTCCCACTTGGAGACAACCAAGCCACAGTAAATATTATTACCTGCATATTTTTCTTTGACAGATTCATCCATGGACCAAAAGCAGTGATCATAGGCAAACACCTGCAGGGAAACAACCAGGACACCTTACAACAGCTGCTGCCAAACCCAACATGTTATTCACATTCTGAACTCAACACACATTCCCACTGAATTCCTTATTTCCTAGGAGTTTGAAGCCTAAACAAACACCTCTTTTTCCTGTAGGCTTTTCTTTGTTCCTTGGTTCTATTTGCTCCTTTCTGTGCCAGCCCTGCTCCCCACTCTCCTCGTGCCAACCCAGTGGATGTCAAGGACCTCTCCATTTCTCCCTCCAAACCCATCCTTGCAATTCATTTTTCACCAGAGTTTCTCTTTTGCAAACTGACAGATGTCCTCCAGCTCTTTCTGCCTCCCATCTCCCCGTGCCTCTTGTCTGCATAAATTAAAAACAAGCCTTAGGGCAGGAAGCTCTTTCCATACAAGAGGAGTATGTATTTATTTATTTTTTTATTTCATGACAAACCAAAGCAGCCATCAAAGTCTAATATTTGCAAATAATACTAGAAAGCAAATCAGTTTTATCATGAAAAGAGCAGCACTGTAATATTTTTAGTAGAAAACTTTCAATTTTGCCATAAATCCATCAAAAGGTCCACAGGCACCTTTCATCCTGAAAGGCGACCTGAAATAATACAATGTATATTTTGGGGCAGATGTTTGCCAAAACAGCTCCCCTGGGTATGTATCTGCAAGGAAAAATATTAATTAGGGTAATGTCTGACCTACATTCACATGGGCAAAATTTATTCTGTAGGATGTAGGAAAAGGGAAGTGCAATGTGGGGCTCTCTGGCTGTGCATTTCCCCTCTAAGCTCAATGGAAGCTGCTCTTTCCCCTTTGGATGTCCTGCATTGTTACACTGCTGACTACCAACATTTATGAAAATGCTTAACGTAGCAAAATCCTTGAAATTTAAGTAACTTATCTTCAAAAATGCCTTGTTTTCCTCCCATACTACACTGATGTACCAGCACCAAGAGATAAAGTAGTTATTTTATATCCTCTAACTGAGGAAACAACAACTTGTGTATTAAAAATTAAGGTGCTTTTTTTTTTCCTTTGAATTCATTTTACAGCTAAACATATTATTAAAGCATTCCAAGCCTTCAGAACATTGAGTAAAACACCACTGACTGTATGACACATCCTTGGAGCTGAACCCTGATATGCCAGGGCAGAGCCTTCAGAACAAGAGTGAAGTCACGGGACCACAAAAACAAAATGAGTTTGCTTTAACACAAATACCAGAAAATGCTTTTTAAAAGCCCACAAAGAACAAAAATCCTCCATTCAGAGTCTGCAGTGCTGAGTGTGGATGTTCTCATTTGTTCCTCTGACTCATTTCTTGGCACGGGCTGTACAGAGCATTTCTGCAGCAAGGAGATGCTTCGAGTTTCTTACTCAGCAGCTGATCAGCAACAGAGCCCTGCAAAATGCTTTTAATATCTGGATAACCCAAGAGTGAGCAAGTGATAGGACAGCTTTCACACACTGATAAAAGCCCTTACCTTTGGGTGAGTTCTGCTGCTCCCCCATGCATCAGGAGTGCAAAGGATTTGGTACAAGGTCAGGGGAAGAAAAAAAAAAAGACAAAAGAAAAACAGGGACTGTTAGTTGTAGTGATTTTAGCTTAATTGTGCTATCATTAATCATTGGAATGCTGTATTTAAAAAGTTCATTTCTCTCCTCATATCTCTCCTTGCTTACAGATCCCAAGACATTTTGTAAGATTTGAGATGCTGCTCAGAGTTGATTTAAAATTTAAAGCCACTGAACTTCCTCATGCTGCATCTCTTTCTCATTCTCTCACGGGTTAATTTTTCTTGTGACACCTCTCTCTCTATCTGGGTGTCACTGCCTCTTAAAAACAAAGTACCCAAGCAACATAAGAATTTCCAAAACCACTTGAACAGGAACTTCAGGAGTGTTATTCAAGAGGAAATTTCAGAGTCCAGCCCCTGGGCTTGCCCAACCCAGCTCTCTCTGGTTGCTGGGACAGCAGAGCAAACATTTGCTTCCTCAAAAGAATGAGCAGAGAACAGCAATTCCTCTACTCTGCTATGTGCAGAATTTAAAAGTTTAGAGATTTTTCTTTGTTTGTTTGTTTTTGAGCAAGTACAAAATTACTGGAGTGACCTTTAAAACACCAGCACGGCCCCGGTCGATGACTGCAGGTTATGGAGCCTCCCCACATCAGAGGCTGGAGAAAAGCAGTAAGCACACAACAAGCCACTGACATTCCCCTTGTCCTGGACCTTCCAAATGACATTAGGAAACTCTTGACATCAGCAACGAGTAAAGTCTTGTGACAAGCAACACTGATTTCTTTTGAACAGAGCAGGAGATGGACATGGGAGCCATACAGGATTACCCTCAGAGCTCCTGCTGCTCACAGGGCTTGAGAAGCGAGTTTAAAAATAGTAATTTCTGAGCATTGTCTCTCAAAACCAATTATTTATTACACAAATCCATCACCTCTTTTCACTCGTGCCTGGATCTGCTGTGTGTATCTGTTTGGCAGAACAGGAACGACGGGCACTGGGGAGAGCAGGATGATTATTTGAGTCAAGGTCACCCCGTGTCACGGGGTCATCCAAGTCTGCAATGACAACATGACCCCTTTTCCTCTGCCACCTGCCTTGGTTGAAATAAAGGCTCTCCCAAGGTCCTTGGCAGCGAGCTTGGTGAGCACTCTCAGCTGCTGCTCCTGGGTGGATTTTACTGAGGGAATCTCCTTCACTGGGGCTTTGATCCAGACACAGGAGACTCCAGAGAGCCCCTCTGGATCCCTCTCAGAGAGACACAGCAGCATTTTCATGGCTTTCTGTGCTCTGAAATGCTCGTGGAGCACTTTGCTGCAGGACTTCACTGGAAACTGCTTACAGGGAAGCTCTGCTTACAGGGCAGGTTAATTATTATTCCTACATTCTCCTTGTAAAACAAAGGGAACAGCAAGCCTGGAGTCAGAGTCTGAGCTTAGCACTCAGAGATGTGACACGGCCCTGCTCACATTCCCCAGCCCAATTCCAAGGCAGGATTATATTGCAACAACCCAGCTGATCTGCCCAGCCCTCAATACAGGGCATATTATTGAGTATTTGGGTTAAAGCAGCCATAAGGATATAATCCCAGAAGTTCTATCACAGACACAATTTTAAGACGATGGATTACACAGGGCTATGTATCATCAAGCTTAACTTAAGACCTTTAGTCTGAACTAAGTATCTCATTTTCTGAAGGGCTGCACAAACACACAAACCCAGGTCTTGGGTCTTGCTTAATCCAAACGTGAGGGAACAGAAGCCCCACAAAACCCAGCGTGCAGCATTTGGGATACAGCACAGCTACACAGAGCTGCAGCCTGTTTGATGTACTTTTGAGCATGAAGAGAATAAATGGGACAAATGTTTCCCCAAGGAAAGCATTAAGGGTGCAGCCTGCATCACACAGCATTGTGCTGTGCACATATGAGCCCATTAATGCTGCAGCTGCGTGCTGGGCCCAGAAACCCATGAAAAGATTTTTAGCCTGGTTCAAAATCCCTTGGAAAATGAACAGATGGGGAAATAGAGCACCCACAGCAGCCTGCAAGGACACACTGGGAGTGCTGGGTGTTCACACCCAAGTGCTCCTGTCCATCCCAGAGGTGAGGAAAAGGTAAACACCAAGATCAGCGGGGAAGGATCTCCCGCAACAAAACACAGGTGACAGGAACACGAGCAAAGAACAGGGAGGTGACCTTCCCCCTCCACCCTGCTCTTGTCAAACTCCACCTGGGATGCTGCACACAGTTCTGGTGTCCCCAACGTGGGAAGGACAAGGAACTGGTGGAGCAAGTCCAGAGGAGGCCACGAGGTTCATAAGAGGACTGGAGCACCTCCTCTAAGGAGACAGGCTGGGGAATTTTGGGCTGTTCAGCCTGAAAAGGTTGTGTGGAGACCTCACAGCACCTTCCAGTGTCTGAAGGGCAACAGGGAAGCTGGAGAGGGACTGCATCAGGAACTGGAGTGACAGGATACAGGAGAATGGGTTCAAACTGGAAGAGGGGAAATTCAGGTTAGATATCTGGAAGGAATTGTTCCCTGTGAGGGTGGGGAGGCCCTGGCACAGAGGAGCTTCCAGGGATGAAGCAGCCACAGCTTCTCTGGAAAACCTGTGCCAGGGCCTCCCCACCCTCACAGGCAGGAGTTCCTTCCCAATATCCCATCTGTCCCTGCCCTCTGGCAGTGGGAAGCCATTCCCTGTGTCCTGTCCCTCCATCCCTTGTCCCAAGTCCCTCTCCATCCCCAAGGATGCTGCCACTCCGAGGCGCAGGCAGCTCTTCGGCTCACGGCCAAAATTTCACATCTATCTCTGATACAGGAGAAGCATCCAAGGCAGGGAGGGAAAACTTATCTTCCAGCCACTGAAGGATGTCACTGAGATGCTTCCAGCTACTTGTTTTCACTTGTATCCAGTCTGACAGGAATTTGCCAACTCCCTTCTTTTATCTCTTCTCAGCTCAATGTCAAACAGAAGCAGGGGGGAATCTAATGTATCTAATTTAATTCTAAAATTAAAAAAGGAGGAAGACTACTCTGAAACAACATCCTCCATTTAACAGTATTTTATTTGTTGCAGGAAATTGCAACGAGATGATCTTTAAGGTCTTTTCCAACTCAAATCATTCTCTGATTCTATGAATATATCTGCTGTTTTGAGAGTGAATGAGGACATGGAGCTTGGGTAATAATTCCTGTTTAAACTACCTCTTACACAGCATAAATATGTCCTGATCAAGCTTCTTGATCAGGACACACTTGCCTTTCTATGAACATTCTGGTGGTTCCACAGATCTCAAGCACAATGTAAAAATATGAATAAAATCCGAGCAGGTCCCAGCTGAGACCATCAGCGTATGTGCAATACCAGTACTGCTTCAGTTTTTTAACAGAATAATTAAATTACATATTCAAACACAGTAAACTGTTCAACCATAATTTATTAGTGGCATTTTAGTAACACCCAGTTTTTCCATTTTAAAAGGGGAAGGAAAGTTTAGTAAGCTTAAGTGTATTTCAAATTGTGCAAATGTTGAGGGGGGAAAACACCCCAGCAAACGAGCAGAGGTGAACCCTGGCTGGGGAGAGGAGAGGAGAGCTCAGCCCTTGTCTCTTCTCTCTGGCTGACCCCACAGCTCCGATAGCAGCCAGCTGGCAAATCAGCACGTGCTCTAAATCAGTCACAGCACATCTCCCTTCTTGCCTTCATCAGAAGCAGGCAGATGGGGCAAAGGGAGGAGAAAGGTGGGAGATGGCAAGGCAGGAAGCAGGGGAAAGAGCTCCAGAAGCTCTAGGACAGCAGCTGACACGCCAGGCACGGGTTTTCTTCTCTGTATTTTTTTGAAAAGGAACATTTCCTGTGGCAACAGCAACTGCAACAACATCCAAACTGTACATCTGAGTGATACTGCCAAGTGGCACAAGGCTATGCTGGATTTATGGAACTGAAACAGAATATTTTGTCATTTTCAGAAGCTTCTGGACTGGCAAAATATAATACAAGTTTGAGGGTTAGGAAAAAGAAAAAAAAGGCAACAATTCCAGCTATAAATCAGGAAAGTCTCAGCAAATCTCTCCAGAAATTATTACTTTCCACTTTCAATCTTCCACAACAATTGCAAAAACAACCATATCAAATTCCAGTGTAATCAGTGCTATTTTATGCCCTTCAGCAGAAACTGTCCAGCATAAACTCTAAAAAGCAGCTAAAAATGCAACTAAAAAAGAAACTGATGGGGAAAAACTCCTTGGGGTTTCCAAGTGAAAACATGTCAGTGTCTCCCAGAGATCACTCTGTAAGGCCACATCTTTACATTCCCAGCTGGCTTAAAAAAATATTATTATTAAAAATAAAGTTGACCCGATGTGTAACAGTAATTTACTCTTTGGATCCAGTCATTCTGGAATTTTATTAATAAGTTGTTGCAGATAGAAGCTGTACAGTAACTATCCTAGGTTCTGACAGACACAACAGCATCATTTACCAATACTCCATGAAATCAAAGAACTAAAGTTACATTGGGCAGAGTTTGTCACCCCCTCAAATCTTTCCTTCCTTTCTTTCCCTGTTTAAGTATGGCTGAAAATAGCACTGGTATGGAAAACCCTGCAGCACGATTTCTTTTGTGGCTCCTGTACAGTGTTTTCATGGAATCATAGAGCTGTCTGGGTTTGAAGGGACCTTAAAGACCATCCTGCTGCAATCCTGTGCCCCTGGCAGTGATACCTTCCCCTGGAATGAAAGATGCTTTCCCTTGTTCCTTCTCACCCACCTGCCATGAGCTTCCCTACTCAAACACAGCAGAGCCAGGAGCACCTCAGGAACATCAAATATCCCGTTCCCAGCACCTCAGCACGGAGCTTTGCTAAGCAAATGAGGCTCTGTTTGAAGAGCAGTGGGTTAAACCATGGATTTCATGGACTGAAGGGCTTCTCAAGAAAACTCATCCTTCAAACAAGGCTTTTGAGTCTTGAGGGTGTCGGGCACTGCCCAGGCTCCCCAGGGATGGGCACAGCCCCGAGGCTGCCAGAGCTCCAGGAGCGCTGGGGCATCGCTCTCAGGGGTGCACAGGGTGGGATTGTTGGGGTGTCTGTGCAGGGCCAGCAGCTGGACTGGATCATCCTGGTGGGTCCCTTCCAGCTCAGGATTTTCTATAATTTTATGACCCCTGGCTGTATCTCGGAGGGCAAATGTTGGGTGTAGATAAGCGGAATTCCAAAGGAAGTGCTCTCATTGCCTTGGCATTAGACACCTGTCTGAACAGGAGATGGGATTTAACAGCCTGGAGTCTTTTATTCTGAGCAAACCTGGTTTTTGATTTCCAAGCTTCCCTACCCTTCACAGGACCTTCCTGGAGTGGAGAAGCTGGTAAGTGGTGCAGGAATTACTGAAGAGCTCCAGCACCAGCAAGTCTCAAGGTCTTGCAGCAGATGCAAAGGAGGTACAAAAAAAAAAAATAGTATCAGGAAGATCTTGGATTTGTTTGAAGTTTGAGAGCCCAGTTATCTTTCTGAAGCAGATCCTTTAATTGGTAGCTTGTGTGCGTGTGCTTTTTTTTCTTTCCTGTATGAATAAAGGACACAGAATGAAGTATTTTGAAGAGCCAGCACTGCAATGGTCAGAGTTTTATTGTTTAAATTTCAGCTGCAGAATTTCTTTCATGGCACAAAAAAGTGCCAGCCAATGCTAAAACAGAATGTAGAGAATAGATTTAATGATTTTACTGACACAGACATAACTGAAAAGCAGCAGTATGATAGCTGATAACAAAAATTAGAATTCTTTGAGAAGCTGTTTCCTCTCCTTCTGCATATCAGACGAATAAAACTTGCAATCCATTTTGCTGCTGCCAGGTGTATACAATGAGAGGAAAAGTCAACTAAATCAAGTCTGATCACTTCAAGCTTTTCCTATGATACACAGAAATTCATTTTCAGAAAATATTTCAGACTGTAAAGTGCTTAAGGTTGTTGGCTTTCACAGCTGTTTAACAGTTTAAAAATATTTTTACCCCATTTTTACATGCAGGCCACGCAGTATCAGAATACTGAGATCCACCAAATTCCAATTTTTGATGATGTCCTGCAATTAATATTTTTCTTACAGAGTCTCATTTTTACTTCTGTGGCAATACTGACTTCTTTGGGAGAAAACCACACTGCCCTATTTGAGCAAAAATTTTTTTGGAAATCAGAATCAGCCTCTTTAAAACAAAATCCCCAAATACATTAAAAAACCCCGAAACCTGTGAAAGAGCACACACAGTTCATAGCCTAAACTTGTGTAGCTAGAAGGAACAAAGGTAATCACTGTTCCTTGGAAAATTCCTCCAGTGCTCCAAGGCATTCCAGGCGTAGTTGGCGGTTACTTAGTTTCTACTGACAAAACTAATTTTTGCCAGCTCACTCAAAACAATTTAAAAAAAGAAAAAAGAAAATTAAAAAAAAGCCCGGTAACTCGGGTCGAACAGCAGATTTGTGGGTTTGGGGTATTTTGTACTTGGAGCGAAATTTTCTGTATTGTTGGTACAATAATCTGCTTAGTCTTGACCACATTCAAGCGGTGCATGGATCCCATAAAGCTGGTGTTATGACAAGGGGATTACAACTTGATCCTTTTGTTTGTAAATACTCAGATGTCAGGATACTATTGTGCTCTAGAGAATGTTTGGTGAACAGCCAGTCCCCAAACTTTCAATTACTATTGTGAATTACAGTATTTTTTAATGAAGTGGGCTGTAGCTACCTTTTTCTAACCATGTGAGGGAGGGGAAAAGCCTCCTTAGGATGTGGCAGCTTTTTAACTCCTCCAGGAGATCTCCAGTGGAAAATGATGGTGGAGCAGCATGTACAGGAAAATATACAATATATGGTAATCTTGTTCTACAGCATCAACAAACACAGCATTCACATCCAGGGTAACCTTTAGCCACGCCACTGGCACACAGGATTAATCCCAGAATGATCTCCTGGGCACTATGGAAAGCAAAAGATTGGAGCTAAAAGAAATTTAATCCTTGAAAAGGGCATTTCAAGAACCCTCTCAGGTCCACCAAGACTGGGTTTTCTACCAGCTGCATCACCCAATCAATAAACTCATTAGAGCCTCTACCTTAAACCAGTTTGAGTTTCTGCCTTCCTTGAAAACACAAATACATCAACCAGAACCACTTTGAAAGAGAGTTGATTTTTCCATGGACTCTGCAATATTTACACAACTACCTAAATACAAATGTGTGCACCCAATATTCTTTGAAGAAAGAAGAATCCCAGATCAATTTGGGTTGGATGGGACCTTAAAGCTCGTCCAGTGCCACCCCCTGCCATGGGCAGGGACACCTTCCAGGCTTGGACACTTCCAGGGATCCAGGGCCAGCCACAGCTTCTCTGGGCAACCTGTGCCAGGGCCTCATCAGCCTGACAGGGAAGAATTTCTGTCTAAAACCTCATTCAGCCCCTCTCTGCTTCAAACAAGGAAGAGAAAAAGAGGAAAAAAGAGACATTTGCAGGAGGCCACAGCCATGGAGGCTCCAGAGCAGCCCACAAGCTCTTCACCCTCACATTAATCAATCATTCCACACTAAGGAAATTACTGTAAGGACTCTTCAACTCAGGGAAACAAAGGCCTCACCAAGAACATTCTGAAAATGTTGGTAATGTTTCCTATTTCTTTTAAATAGGCCCTAACTCCCTCCAAGTACAAATGTGAAGAGGTGTCTCTGAGTACTTGCTCATTCCCCATCTGCTCTCCTACTGAATTACCAACACCATGGGACAGCTCTGTACTTTTAACACCTGACAGTCAACATTCTCTGACAGCCCCAAAGAACTTTCAGTCATTTATCTCAGACTTCTCCAGGCAATTTGTGTCAGATAATCACCGAGGCAACCTGGGAGACACCTTCTGGCCCTGAGGCCTAAAGAAGAAGTCGAATTGCTTCTTTCACTTTCCTTCTTTGGTTCCACAGGTCTGCCTTGTCCTCCACCTTCCTCTCTTTGGACTTGGCTCTCCAACTTCTTTACCACATCCACCAGGCATTAAGCAAGCAGGGAATGTTTGAAGTGGCAGCAGATCAAAAGGGAACATCGTTGTGGCCACATTTTGTAAAGAAATCAATCTTAGTGGTGCTGTTTGTGCATGCACGGGGCATTTACCAGATTGGGAATTTCACTGGGTACAGCAGCCTGTCACCTTCTGAATCTTGATGCAATTTCAGCACCACTGGATCTCCAGCTGATGAAGAGGGTGCACGCACAGTGCCAAAATTTATACCTCAGAGTCATTTCTGGTGCCTCCAGAACCAGATGCCTGCTAAGCACAGTGTTATTTTCATGTGGTAAAGTCTATTCATGGCCTGTTTTGGATCCAGCTCCAAATGAGGGATTTGAGCAGTATTTACAATACAAACACACTGGAAACCACAAATGATGTTGGTCTAATGGTGGATGGGGAGGAGGGAGAAGATAAGAGCTGTAGGCAAGGGTTGGTCATTAGCATAAAAAAGTGATTTGTCTTGGCTCCACTGTTCAGTAACCCTGAATTTCCTCACTTCAGCACATCCACGTTCCATGATCACAGGGATAGCCCAGAGGCTGTTGCACAAGATCTGGGTACTCTCACCCCAAATCCTACACCAGCATCCAAGGAGCCTGGGAGGTGAAAGAACACCACAACTCACCTGAACCATGCTGCAAATGAGAATAGCAGCTTGTCAAGGCACTGGCATCTCAAAAAGAGCACTTCAGCAGAAGCCTGACATGTATTAGAAGCCTCCAACATTCAGCTAGAGTAAAATTAATGTTTATATGCCTCAAAAAAGATGATGTCATGCTGTCTTTTGCTCTTCCCAAGAGCACAGACTCTGTACCCACCCTGATCAATGCTGTCTATATTCCTCCAACCCATTTAAGACAACCTGACTGATAGAGTGGAGACAAGGAAGCAGGCAGCAATCAATATCCTTATCACCAGCCCTGGAGAGATCTAACAGATGCAAGATGTGGTGCTCAGGGATGTGTTTTAATGGAGGGCTTGGCAGTGCTGGGCTAATGGTTGGACTTTATGATTTTAAAGGTCTTTTCCAACCTAAACAGTTCTACAATTCTATTATTCCAATTTCTTCCCAATATCCCATCTAACTCCAGAAATCTTACTACAGGAGTACCTGGCGTGAGGAAATAAATACAAACTTTGTCCCAAAGGAAGCAAGAAAGAACTGCTTTCCAGGGTAACATTTATGAGCCAAGCTCTCTTCTGGCTGACCTAGAAAAGCAATCCTTATCCTCAGTGTACCACTCCAATCAGCTGTTTTTCCTTCCCAGCACAAGGATGAGAAATAAGTTATAATTGACCTGTTTGCTGAAAAGCAAAGGGAAAATACAGCATATTATGAAAATTACAGGCAAGCCTTCAGCATGACAGCTCGGCTCCCATGTCCTGTATCTGCCCTGCTAATGGCTCCAGACTGCTGAAAAAAATGTCAGGGCACTCTAGGCAGAATTAAATATTTGCTTAAACCTAGAATTGCATTAAAGTGAACAGATCTGCATCGAGAACTTGTTCTGAAGACAAAAAATAACATCTTTGAAGCGAGAAGGAAAGAGAGACTCCTTCATTATTTGGTGGGAAAAGCCCAAGTATTTCCTCCTAAATAGGTGTTGCTGATTCACTGTAGCATTCCTCTTTGCCCTAAATTTCCCAAATTCATCTTTTGACCACATGATGAACCTACCCATCTGCTTGGTCTATTCTTCTCCCTCCTACCTCAGCAAATGGCTGTGGTCATTTTTAAGTGTAGGAAATATTTTGTGAACTGTTCTTGAGTCAACACACGACAGAACTATTTCAAAGCACTGCAGTTCTTTCATGCCCATTGTATTTCAACTGAAAGCTCCCATTTGGGCAGTCAGATAATCCTGAAGAATTTAATGAGGAAGATAATTTTGAGTACACTTTTATTTCTTATTTCTTGTTACAGTGATAGTTATCCTTGTGTACAAAAAACTCTTTCACTAAACACTTCTATCAACACCCAGCACCCCAAAAACCAACGTGGCAGCTGCTGAAGGGTTTGTTCATTACTGCTGCTGATTTATTCATGCTGGGGAAAACAGGAATCAGGAACAGGCATTAGCAGAGGAGTGTGACTGGTGGGACAAGAGCAGGAGTTACAATGTCGAGAGTGCAAAACCATCTGGCCCCAAATGAATTCAGAAGTGAGTTAGCTGGAAAAGGCACTGAAACTGGGCTTGGTGAAGCTACACATCATTTTTGGCTGATAGACATTCTTCCAGAGACTATGGCCTGCAGGGCTCTAAGGAGCAATCAGGGATTAAGTTATCATTTCATGCTCTGGTGGCGGAATGCAGATATTTAACAAGGTGAAACACGCACCACACACCATCACTTATCCCTTTCAGTCAAGTAAATTGTGTCAGACTAAATCCCACCATGTACTTTCCTGCCAGCCAACCTCCTGGGCCTGGATCCTGGCCAGAGACTCGCTGGCTTTTGCCAACCCTCATGTCGTCCCAGGGCAGGGCAGAGAAGTGTTTGCAAGGAGGAAACAATTCCCACCCTCGGGCAGACTGCTGGGAGACTGCTCCTGGTGCTCCACGATTAGATTAGGCTTCTAAAAAGTGCAAACATGAGTCCTCTGGTCTACCACCAACTTTTATCACCTATTTTTGCAATGCCTGAAGTGAAGGAGGGACGCAGGGCCTTTAGCCATGGGATGAGAACTCACACTCGGCAGGCTGCCCGCTGATTTTCCAAGGGAATTCAGGTAAAACCCAGGAGCTCTGGCAGCAAATCTTTCCCCAGCAGCCTCAAAGCACCTACAAGCCAAGGTCAGAGTTGCTGCTGGAAGTGCCACAGCTGCCAACCAGATTTCCTCCTGCCTCACTCTTATCCCTAATGACTTCTAAGAGCTTCCCACAAGCAACACCATGGATTCGCTTCCTGTGCTGCTCTTATTCCCAGAGCTGTTTATCTCCCCAGCATGCCTTCTCTTTTGAAATCCCTTTCAACACCTCTCCCTCAAACAAAAAAAAACCACCCCAAAAGGAGACTTAAACCCTTCCATAATGCTGTTTCTAGAGCAAAAGCTGTTTATTGTTGTAGATATTTTTTTTAAAGCCCTTTTCAGAACATTACACATGTGCTGGGTTACATTCAGTTCAGGCCAATTAAAAGTTCATTGTATGGTCAAGTGTTCTGTGCTGCACAAATGCAGCTCTGTGGCTCTTTAGTACCTTCCCCTTGCTTAGACAATATAAAGGGGCTGAAAATAGGGAAAATAGCAGACAGAACACAGAATCACAGAGCTGGATAACAAAATTATGCCCCAGGGCTGTGTGTGAACGAGTCTCACGTAGTCACTGAGAACGGAATTTTAGGATTGTTTGGAAGGGACCTTTTAAAGGTCATCTCATTCAGCCCTGCAGGGACACCTCCCACTATCCCAGGTTGCTCCAAGCCCTGTCCAGCCTGGCTTTGGGCACTTCCAGGGATCCAGGGGCAGCCACAGCTTCTCTGGGCACCCTGTGCCAGGGCCTCACCACCTCTTCTTAAAAATCCTCTTAGATCCTCAAAATCTAAAATTACTTTGCTCCAACTGCAGGACAGATCTAATGCTGTAAATTCAATGCTCCAAAGCTTTTTCTGGACTAAAGCACCTACAATGTCCATCCTGGATGAGGACAACAGTTGTTTGGCTTTTCTGTGAACATCACCATAATAAACTGGTTTTATAGGAAGTCCTAGTGAACAGAGCAATCCGTCACCCAGAAACTGGGACCTCTGTGCTGATTCCCACTGACACAGATGATTAATATAAAATGGATACTTGGATATTGAGGAAAATGTCAAAATATATCCATTCTCATCACTGACCATGTGCTATAGCCCTGCAAAAATACTGTCACCAGTTAATTCTGCCAAAAAGCAATGTAATTAAAGAGAGAAAAGTCCCTAATAACCAAGAAAAGCAATCACACTTCCTAGTAGGAATCTGAGGGAATTTCTTTTTCTAAATCACACTTCTAAACTCTTCACCTAGAGGTGAAATTATAGAATCATAAAGGTCAGAGAAGACCTCTAAGAGCATCAAGTCCAGCCAGCAGTACCACCACAGTCACCACTAAACCATGTCCCCAAGTGCCACATCCAGACTTTTTTGAACACTTCCAGGGATGGTGATTCCACCACTGCCCTGGGCAGCCTGTTCCAATGCTTGACAACCCTTTCCACAAAGAAATTTCTCCTTACGTCTAATCTAAACCTCTCCTGGCACAATCTGAGGCCATTTCCTCTCATCCTGTCACTGTTACCTGGCAGGAGAGACTCACCCTCACCTCACTACAACCTTCTGTCACAGAGTTGTGCACTTTTGCAACCTTTAAAAATAATCTACCGTCACTACACTACCACAATTATAGCAAATTTTGTATCATTTCTGTATGAGGGAAATACAGCCTGTGTTCCTTGTGAGTTCTGCTCATTTGGGGCACAACACTCTCTGCAGAAAGTTGAAATTCTAGAAGTGTAAAAACCTAAAACAAGATAAAAAAATCAACTCCAACCCAAAATCTGAACTGATGTTTACCTCCTCCCACTGTTGTTTCGTTCCACAGTAGCCACCAGCACCAGACACTTGCTGGCAGCTGGTTCCACTTAAAACTTCTCTTTTCCTTTTCCAAGGATCTATTTGAAAGACAAATTCTTCTACGTGCCATGTGGAAAAGAGTTTCGTATTTTGTGGTCTCAGTGATTAAATAGTATGATAGTTCACACACACAGTAAAGGAGCCATCAGCTTCCCTGACAAAAAAATCCACCTAAAGGTGATACCAAATAAACTTGTTGGCTCCTGGTGCCAAGTTTGCATTGCAGAGAAGTTATTTTTAGCCTGCAAGTGTGGGCTACACAGCAAGTTACTGGTGTTCATAAACAGGGATGGGATGTGAGGCTTTCATGTGCACTGAACAGAACCAAAGGATGTTTCCTGCTGAACTCTAACTTTGAACTCCCAGGCTGCCTGCTGCTCATCTCTTCTGGCTGATAAATATCTTGCTTTTAGATGCAACTTGTTGCCTGCTTGACTGTGCTTCATATGGGACAGCACATGCAAAAGCACTTTACGTGACACTACCATGATTTAGCACTGAGCACAGCAGTTCCCTAAAACGAGAATAAAAGCAGATGTCTACTTGTATCTTGGGAAGCTCTTTTAATTATTTTAAACACACACACCACCAAGAAATGCATTATTTTTGCTAATGCTAAATGAAATTTGGCGATTAGAAAGCTGCTCAACAACACCTTCTGCTCATCCTGAATCACAAAGAGCAGCTATGAATACCTATGTTGACAAACAGGCAGATACTGGAATTTTATCAGATGAACAGGATTGGCTTACTCTCAATCCAAAGCAACTGCTCTTACAATCACCCATATTTCATTCTTCTAAATCCAAAAGACATCAGACCATTTTGAGAAGGTGGAAGCCAAATACTAAATTGTCCATTATACACCTAATGCTCAAAACACAGCTCTTCATATAGAATGACAAAACAGGAATTATTAAATAAATTATTCCTCTAAAACTGTCCTGCTGGATTCCCTGGTGACTGCGTCACTCAGAATCACAAAGCAGCTTCGCAGTCACTGCAAAAACCCAACAATCCCACTTAGAACATAACATGGAATCTGAAGGTCAGCCCCCCTCCATCCCATTTCTACCATTACCATAAAAAATGTTTTCTAACACCACTTCCTTGTTACAATTCTTTGCCCATTTACATCAAATAAACTCAAGCGTCTTCATTTCCATGGGGACGTTTTCCTGGCTGTAACTCCCCTGAACTGTGGGGATGTATCAACTCAGTTGCTTCCTTACAAAACAAAACCCACCCACACGAACAAGTTGCTAAAGAAAACATTATTTTTAATGGCCAATCTCTGTTTTGGTGGGGATAGGGGTGGGAATGGGAAGGAGGACTCTCTGTCAGAGAGGGAGGAAAGTTATGGCGTGAAATTTGACCAGAAGTCTCATTAAAAATAAACTACAGAATATTTGTGGCTTAGTTGTTCCACAGAGCTCACACTTTGTCCACCACTACAAACCATCATTTAGTCATAAAAGCAGTAACTGAGGGGAAAAATAATAATCCCCAAACTGGTAACTTCACAAAGAAGTTTGCTGTACACCAGCAGCTAGCAGAGATTTGAAGAGACAAACTGGAAGTCTGCTGCACCAGGGAAAACACAGACATGTAGCCAATATTTCCTCTCTGGACAGGGAGAGGGGGAAAATCAACAGCCAGAATTATCTCTGAGAGTCACCAGTCTGATCTGCTCATCTGGAGCACAGGGCTGAGGTCAGGGAGATGAGCAGGCACCAGGGGGAAATCACTCTGAACAGCCCCACACTTTCCTTTTCCACATTCCCTGCTCCTGCTGGTTGTCTCACACAGCCCATGGCTGAAGCCACGGTGAGACTGAAGTTTTTTAGCTGTTACTCCATCTACAAATGTTTTTCAGCTTTTTCCCTCCACTTAATAAAACCATCACAATTTTCTTAAGAGCCTGTGAGGCCAAAATGAACAAATCTGCATTTAGAGACAGCAGACCACCTTCTGCAGAGCCTTTAGTGACAGTGCAGGACACCCATGGCCCCCTCCCGCAGCCAGCCCTAAAAACACAGGTTGGAACCCACTCCTTCAGACAGACCAGGCTATTCTCCTCCTCCTCCTGCTGCCAATAGAAACAAGAAAGGAAAAGTCCATGTTTTGCAGGCAGGTTGGGAGACTATCCAAGGTCAGCTGCTCTAGGATGATGCCAGTGTTGCAAAAAAAAAAAAAATTTGTTAACAGTTGTTTTCCCTAAAACACAGCCCTGAAAGTCAGCATTTTTTTTTTGCAAAGGGAAAGGACTTTGACCAGAAGAAAACAAACTTAACGTGTCTGAAATTAGCATCAGACTTCCAGATAAAATCTTGTGACACCATAAGAACTAAATATAAGAATTGGCATAGTGCTGGAGAGGAAAAAAGCAAAGGGATATTGATGTAAAGTTCAGATCACATGTTCCAGCTGAGTGAGCTCCTCAAAAATCAGCCTTCAGGACCAGCCTTGTTCTCCTTGGCTACTATTATTGGTTCTCCTTGAACAAAGGCTTGATTTTAACATATGATATCAGCTAATTTATCCACTTCTGATGTTACTAAACTGGTTGGCTTTTAGCTGGTTGCATTTTTTTTTGACGGTTTCATCACCTCTGATTATGAGCATCAAATTCTCAGCCATGTAAACACAATTATTTAGCAAAGCCCATAGAAAAGACACTGGCATTCCTAAGCAGCAATGCCCTAAGGAGTTACCCATTTCTCTACTGCATTCAGTTTTCTGTAATATTAAATGCATGCTTGCCATATTCAGTAGTGAGATATGAATTTCTAGAACCATTACAGGTGACTTATTGTATAAAATTAACTTTAGAGACTGTCAAGTTATTTGACAGCATTTAAAAGAGACAAACTCCAAGAAATAAAAAGCTGATATGGATTTCACACCACACATTTGTGCTGTTCTGCCCCTTCTCTCTGCCTGTCATGAAACTAAATACAGGCAGAAAGAACGCTCTAAAATCAAAGTATTCAGATATATAGAGCAGAAAAATTACAGGTTTTAGGTAAGACAGTCTGGTACCTTTATGACCTTGACAGTATCCCTTTAACCTCATTATTGTTCTGCAGCCAGGATAACAAAATAGACAAGATGTCTAATTACCATAATTTGTCCACTCTGGTTTATAAAACCCTTAAATGCTCATTCATGCAGCTGATTGAATGAGTCTGTCCAAGCATAACAACAAACACAGAAAAGATGCTGGATATTCAATTTTGTCACTTGATGCCACAGGAAAACAGGACACAGTGAGAGAATTTCTCTCTACAGGTACTGCAGCAACAGGTACTGCCCTTGTCAGAACTGCCCACGCCCTTGGAACGTGAATCCTCAATCCAGGATTTCCAGCCTCCCTAAAAGTAAAGCCAAACAGAAATTTAAGGTGCTATTTTAAGCACAGGGCAAAGACAGAACGTTGAACTATGGACTGCCACTGCAGCCTCATCACACCCAATTTCTTTGCTTAATTAATCTGTAGCATCTTCTTGCTGAACAGCAGCACGAAGGGGGGTTTCTCCTGTGAGTTATCACCACTCCAACATGTTTAGGATGAGAACAGGGGGTTTATCCTTGGGGACAACCTGCCCTGGCCCTGGTTCAGGGCTGGACTGAGGGGTGACAGCAAAGCACTGCTGGTCACAGTGTCCAGGAAATCAATCTACAGGGAATAAAGCACTTTGTACAAGTGGCACAATTATAAATCAAAGGGGTGGAGGGGCAGCTTCCTTGCCACTTTCTCCGTCCTCCCCCAGTACAATCCATAAATTAGCATTTATGCAAGACTGGAGCAGCACTGGGATGCAGCCTCACCTGACTGCCCAGGCACCCAGGGCCACCTGGTCTTGGGCAGAACTGACACCAAAAGTACACGGGATTTTGAAACTCTCAAGAATCAGAGCTGGAACAAATTCCAACACTTAGCCCACACAGAAGAGCTTCCAAACATTTTTGTGTTAAAAGCAAGTACCTGACAAAAACCCTTCCTTGCCCACATCTCCCTCCTTACACCTCTATTTTTACCCTTGAACTTCAACTTTCCCATCAGGAATTTAATGACCGAATGTTCCCAGGGGAAGAGTTGGGTTGTGCAATTCCAAACATGCAAGTTTCCATTTATTGTTTCACAGAATAAGAGGAAAATCCAGCCTCTGCAAGTACAACAGGGCATTTCAAACATTACATTTGCCTTCCAGAGTTGAAAGGGAAAGAAAACTGCTTAAAACATGACTTGCAAAAAGAAAGGAAGAGAAAATATGTTACAGGCATAAAGCTGTATTCTAAGAGGCTGCTTGAAAGGCTGCCAGTGCTGCAATTCCCCACAGCTCCTTTGTAACCCATGCACATTACAAACATCAGGAATACCTGGTATGATTTTTATTTTTAAGCTGAAGTGGGTTCTGATACTAAGAGAGTGATTTTTAAAGTCTCAAGCTCTTTTGTTAGACTTTCAAAGGGTCCTGGCTTGTGTCAAGTCCAAGGCTCCTTTCAGGAATCAGGCAGAGGACTTGGCCTGCCTAAAAATCACTGAGCAAACCCAAAAGAAATTACCAGGGGGGAAAAAAAATCAGATCTCTCAATATCCTCCCCTATTTATTCTTCTCCAATGGAACTGCTTTTTAAAGTTCAACTGCTAAATGTAATTTTTTCCAATGACTTACAAGCACTTAAAGGAAAAATTGAATACGAAAACCTTTCAAATGACACAACCCTTAATGGGAAACAACCCTTCATTAGAAAGAAAACCATGGACAAGTACACACATAAACATCCCTGCACTTGATGCAAATAAAATTAAATAAAAATAAAAATAACCCTGCTCAGTTTAACTAATGAGCCCAGAGATCTATCAATTACCAATACACAATGAAGCAGGCAGTATTTCAAGCCCAGTGAATGTATTTGCTTTATGTTCTTAACATACCTTATCAAACTACCACAGCACTATATTTTAAAAATATCTACATTTAAATGTTATAAACCTTAGATCAGGCTGGGTTTGGGTTCTTGAAAGCATCTGCCCACTGGCATTAACTCAGCTACCTGTGCCATCAACGATGGCTCAGAAACAGATGGAATAAATGTGAAGCTTTCCTTTATTTTTTTATTTCTTGAAGAAAATAAAAGAATCACAAGTCTGTGGATGCCTCCTGCATTGTTCCCCCTGCATGGATATAACAAAGGGGGACAGTAACTTATCCAAGGCTGTGTTGGCAGCAGAGCCTGAGCTCAGTATTTCTCATTCCCCCTCCCTGCTCATGTTTTATTGCCAGCCATGCCAACCAAAGGAAGAGAATTTCACAGCAGGAGTCATTCTGTCCAGCAATGAAGGCCTTCAGAGAGAAGGGAAGAGGAAGGAGATGGTATTTCTTAAGGCCCAAAACCAACGTTTTGCCCTGCCTTTTCCCAGATGACTCCTTCCCTTCTGCCACATTAACTGAGGTTTGTTCATGGAGCTGCTCCTGCCGAGGCAACCAGAACCTTCCAGGGCCTAAAGGGGCTCCAGGAGAGCTGGAGAGGGACTGGGGACAAGGCATGGAGGGACAGGACACAGGGAATGGCTTCCCACTGCCAGAGGGCAGGGACAGATGGGATATTGGGAAGGAATTGTTCCCTGTGAGGGTGGGGAGGCCCTGGCACAGGGTGCCCAGAGAAGCTGTGGCTGCCCCTGGAAACCCTGGAAGTGTCCAAGGCCAGGTTGGACAGGGCTTGGAGCAACCTGGGATAGTGGGAGGTGTCCCTGCCATGGCAGGGGGTGGCACTGGATGATCTTTAAGGTCCCTTCCAACCCACACCATGACCATGCACCACACCAAGTCTGCCCATCATATCCTCTCAACACTCAGAGATATTACAGCTGGAAAGAAGAGTTACACAGCCAAGCTGACCTTGCCAACACCAGCTACACAATGACAACATTTGGCCATCACTGCTCCCTTTTGAAACATGTCCTCATTCCTGCCAACAAAAACTCACCTGTCAGTCCCAACAGTTCATAACCTTTGCCCTTAAGAGTGGTACAAATAAATTCCCAATTTGTATTTTTCTAGTTTTAGGCTTTCGTACGCTTGGTCTTCGTGCCACCTTTCCCTTGTCACAACACAGGTTTCCAAGGTGATGACAGCAGTTTGCATCAAGCACTGAGATCCTCTGATAGCTCCAGCACATGAAATACTTCACTATTTATGATCCCTCAGCCTCTAAAACCTGTGGTGTGAAGGTATATTTCAGCAAAACAAAGTAATTTCAATATTGTGGCAAATATATGCTGACAGAACGTATCTGACACACAAAACACCACGTTTTATCTTCAGTCCTATCCTAAGGTGTCTCACAAACCTTTCCATGAGACCTCCTTATCAAGAATTAAGAAACAAGGGATAAGCAGCTAAAGTCATTCCATACTCCCAGCTTAAAGACTACTTAGTTTATATAATGGGAATGGATATTTTACTGAGTTATTCCAATAAAATCCCAGAATGAAAAATGCCACGGCAAAGAGCAAACATGCAAGGCTACAGCACAGAAAATGGCCTTGTTTTCACAGAGTGACTACTGCAAAAAAATTAAAAAGCACCTAATTTTCAGGTACCAAAGGGCAGAAATAAAAATTCTTTCTATTTTTTTTGGCTCTAGCTAAATAGAAAGCATAATTCTATCAACAGGCACAGATCCGCAGCCAAAATCTCCACGGTATCAAAAGTCTTGATTGCCAGGAGATGAGCAGACAGGATCAGTAAACAAGTGGAACAGAAGGTAAAACAGAATAATTAATCACTCAGATTATTAGAAAATATCTGTCATTTCAAACAACTCAACTGGCCCCTATTTACCTTGCAGGGTTCGGAGTTGAAGTGAGCGGTGTTGAACCAGCACCACTTTTGTTGCTGACCCCACAAGACTTATCAGCAGTAAATCTTTCACTGGCAATAAGCAGTCTCAGATGATCAATACTTCCATCTGCATCAGATCCTCAACCACTGCTAAGTAAAAGCCTGATGAAAGGGATTAGGCTGTTTTGAAGCAGTGATTTATCAGATAAACATCATATGCATTGGTGGTTCTGTGTGCAAGATCTACCTTTAACTACCAGGAATAAGAAGTTACAGCATGTAGAAACATTTAAAAAATCAACAGAAAATCTCAATTCAATCCACTCTGTCCAACTCTCTAAGAATATGGAAAGACTAGTTTAGTTTCCCACAGCACAGGAGGATCATACACACTGAAAAACTCCTGGACACAGCATCAGTAGGTGATTCCTAATAAAGATGCTTTAAAAAATAAAGACTTTGAGCCATGGAAAGTGAGTGTTTACAGGAAGGAACCTGCTCTGCCTGGATCACTGCTGTGAAGCAGAGAGACTTTGAAGTTCTCTGTGCCTGCACTGTTTCAATTGATAAATGGCAAGGTAAACCTTGCAGGGGGGTTAAAACAAAACTCCAGCGCTTGCAGCTCTTTCAGGGCTTCGGTGAGAATTGTGAGCCAGCAGACAAAGCTGCCACGTGCTCACTTCACTGATGCCATCAAATACTCCAAGTTATTGGTGAAGTAACTCATAGCTCTGCATTGATTAAAAATTAATAAAACATTCAGAGCAGCTGTGGTAACCTAGGCAAGAACACCAGGCCAGGAAAAGCACATCCTTTAAAAAGGAAGATTCACCCAAGAGGGCAGAAAATGCTGGGTTTTGATGCCTCCTCAGAATTGCTCAGGTCTGGTGTTGGCCTTCTTGAACTTAAATACCCTGCATTAGCAGCTCAGGGTGGGAGAGTGCTACTCAGACCCAGCACAGGACCAAACCACCCTAGTTTGGTGCTGCAACTACTCTGCAGCATTTAACAGCTGACTGGAACCCAAAAATTCAGTAATCCATCCAATTCTGCTTCCTGGGAGCTGTGCTCCCCAAAATACTTCAGAACTGGTCAAACACTGGCACAGGTTGCCCAGGGAAGCTGCGGCTGCCCCTGGACCCCTGAAGTGTTCAAAGCCAGGCTGGAAGGGGCTTGGAGCAACCTGGGATAGTGGAAGGTGCTGGAGTTGGAATGGGATGAGTTTTGAGGTCCCTTCCCACCCAAACCATTCTACAATTTGATATATTCCACTCAGATCAAGCCAACAGTTTGCTTACCCACGTTTGCACATCACAAACATGATGGATGAAAGGGAAAGGAGACGCCTGGGAAGGTAAAAAGAGGCACCTCCTGAACAAGCATCATCTTGAAAGCACTGAAATCACTTCCAGTGGGCTGTTCTTTACCCTTTGTGATCACTACAGGTCTCTGCACAAATCCTGCAGCAAGAGATAATTCTCTTTTTGGACAAGTTTGCTTTGTGCCCTTCCTGGGAAGAGGCACTGCCATGGCAACAGGGTGAGGCCACTCTGCAGGAGTTTTCAAGGCCATTTTGGGGTCCCTTCCCTTCTGTCACTCAAAGACCTTAAACAAGGTTTGAGACACAGAGGAAACCCTCCCCCAAATTCAGATGCACCATTGGTTTGATTTTTTTATTTTCCTTCTTTTAGCATTTAATAATAGAAGAAGGCTACGAATGAGCCTTATAGGAGAAGCCATAATTTGAGTATATTCACTTGGTTTAGCAATGAAAAAGATTCCCTATAAAGCATCAGTGGCAAGAGACTCACATAAGAACAGGCTCCAGTGACATGGAATTCAAATAATAAGCTGAATATCTCCTTTTAAGGGAGAACAAATGTCTGTACTCCTGCCATTATTACTCATTTTCCATACTGCCTTTGGTACTGCATTCTAAAAGAATCTGATTTATAAATAGGTCTTAAAATGTCTTCAAATGACATCCTTCAAATCATAATTAAAAATTTAGTAACTGTTTCAGAGTAAGATTTTTCCTCCTTTTTGAGTTCCCATAAATAGATTTTCAAGTCTGACTATAAACTCATTATTTTTCATTACGTTCCCCTGCAAATGCAGATTAAAAACTTGCTCCAAAACTCCAGTCATAATTCCAAGCACACTCATTTGCAAAACAGCAAAGATTTTTAACTTATGGCCATTTAATCCATTTTTATAATATTTTAAAAACCACTGCACACAGATGGGACAACAGCAGGAGAAACCACAATTATGCTGTAATTAGTTTCTTGTTGGCCTAAGGATGCCAGGAGAGACTAAGTTGTCAAGTTACTTTCTTTTGTGATAAAAATTAACTTCATTTTTCTGCAAGGATGGATTTCAATACTTTCCCCAAAGGAATCAAGCTCTTTCTAAGCATTAATCCTGACAATAAACGAGGTTTAATGACTTTTATAAACTTGGCAACAGTTTTAGAACTTGTTAGTGCCAGTGAAGTCTTTGGAACTGTATCTGCCAAAATTTGCAGCAAGGCACACGCATGACCAGAGCACATGAACTCCTGAAAACTCATCTTTCTACCTCCCCTGCAGTGTCTGAATTAACCTATTCAAATCTTCTCCTATCCAATGTTTTTCCTTACAGCAAACTTAAGAATCACTACACCAGCATCTGCCATTGTCAAGGTTCAAGGATCTAAGTAGTTAATGTTCAAAATGTAAGGAAAAAAAGTTTTTTCAAAAGCCATGGTAACCTGGAGTGTGTCTGGCAAATTTTGCTAAAGGTTATAATCGCTGGTGTGCTGAAGAACCTCCCAGAGTTAACCCCAAGACTCAGGCAAGATCTTCCCCAAATGAAAAATGGCTGAAAGAAAGAAAAAATCATTTTTAAATCCTTGATTTTTTAGGACAAAGGATGTCCTGCAGAGGTTGTATCCACGCAAGCCAAAGCTGCCAGTAACAGAAGAAGCACTCAGTACTGCTTGAATTGGAATTTCTTTGGGTACCACTTCAACATGAGGTATAAACTAAGTTTTAATTTAGAAGATAATTATTCAAGATGAACATTAGATAATTGTGATTAATTTTTATAGTTTCTGGATGGATGTCCTGCTAAATATAATTTACCAAAAGGTGCAGACTTGTGGCTTGCCAACAACCCCTCACAAATGAAGCTACAATTAGCTGCTGACATCACTACTGCCTTGAAAACGAACTTGTCTCTCACTTTCAAACATATTAATTATGGACACAATTATCCAGTGACAGCTGGCATTTATACTGAGTGCTGTCAGCTTACTTCCCACATCTCAGCAAGGCAGGTGCAATCCAAATTCCACTCAGAATCAGGTCACTCTTCAGCAGTACACAAGCAACTTATGGTTTTATTAATGCACAGAGAGCTACATAAATTATCTCTGGAGATATTAAAAAAACATCTGGACGTAATTCTGGGTAAACAGCTCCAGGAGACCCTGCCTGAGGAGGGAGGGATGGAGCAGATACCCCCAGAGGCCCCTTCCAGCCTGTGGCTCCACAGGCACATCCCTGTGTTCAAGACTGCCATGAGTAAGCCTGCCATCACTCCAACAGCAATTCCAAAGCATTCCAGGACTCCTCTGCCTCCCACATCTCTGACCTGGAGGCAGCCAGGTGGTCTCCAGCCCAGCAGAAGAGCTGTCACAGAGCACAAGGAATCTCAGCCACGGCCTCTGCAAAGGGGTTGGTGGCATGACCTGACCTGGGAAAGTGTCACCTGAGAAACCTGAACAGGGACTAAGGGACAAAGAAAATAAAGGTATGAGGAAATGTTTGACTACAGAGTGCACAACAGTGCAGAAAGCCAACACCGTCCTGGGCTCATCCCACAGCACGGGCAGCTGGGGAGGGGGGATTCTCCCTCACTGCCCTGCTCAGGTGAGGCCACACCTGGGACACCGCACCCAGCTCTGGGGACCCAGCACAAGGAAGACCTGGAGCTGCTGGAGAGAGTCCAGAGGGGGCCACGGAGATGCTCCGAGAGCTGCAGCCCCTCTGCTCTGAGCCAGGCTGAGAGCTGGGGGTGTTCCCCTGGAGAAGAGAAGGATCCAGGGAGACCTCAGAGCCCCTTCCAGAGCCTAAAGGAACTCCAGGAGAGCTGGAGAGGGACTGGGGACAAGGCATGGAGGGACAGGACACAGGGAATGGCTTCAAACTGGAAAAGGGGAGATTTGAGTGGGATATTGCAAAGGAACTCCTCCCTGTGAGGGTGATGAGGCCCTGGCACAGGGTGCCCAGAGAAGCTGTGGCTGCCCCTGGATCCCTGGAAGTGTCCAAGGCCAGGTTGGACGGGGCTTGGAGCAACCTGGATAGAGGAAAGTGTCCCTGCCCACAGCAGGGGTTGGAATGAGATGGTCTTTAAGGTCCCTTCCAGCTCAAACCATTCTGTGATTCCAAAGACTGACATCATTTCACAAAAAGCTGTGCCAGCATCTACAAGGACGCACTTCACACACTCTCAGAAAACTCTACCAGTTTCACCTGTGCCACCTTCACAAGCAAAACACCTCACTACTTCACCAGGAGATTCTTAATTATCACCAGAAATCGGGTCACGGAGGACGATGCCCAATTCCAAACCTATGTCCACATGCTGCAGTAATTAGCACCCAGAACTGAGCTTACCCTGTACCACTCACACTCCTGTGCAGGGTGAACCTGCCATGGTTCTGCTAATCCCACCTAATTCCTGCACTGGGAACACTCTGAAAGGCTTGCCAGTGCTCCTCCTGCAATTCAATTAAACTCTTAGCAGCACAGGAAGATACCTCAGTGGTGACAGGGAGAGATAAAACCACGTGTGCAAACCCTGCAGAGAGGATTTGCACAGGCAGGAGCAGAGCAAGGGTGGGAGGTCTCAGCATGAAGTTGCTTCACAGCCTCTTTGCTGCTTAGGGCAGGTGTTCAAGTAAGAAAACTTGTAGGCAGTGGAGATGCTGGTAAGCCTCAGCTGGTGCAAATGTGGTGTCAGCAACCAGAAAATTGCTTCCTCTCACAACCATCCCTATTTCTCTCTTCTCTGCCACAAAATCTGCATATGGTTTTTCTCTTTTTTTAACTTCACACCTCTTAAGTTTCTGCAGAGCACATTGTAATTCTTCCTTTCCACTGTGCTATGGTTGCAAACTCTGCAAAGATATTATCTTCAGGTGCGTTTTCTGGGAAGGAATCAGAAATATATGGACTGTGACATACATACATTCCAACATGGAGGTTGGCTGATGGCAAATACCACTCCAAGAGCTGAGAGGAGTGGGGAGAAGAGCCTTCAACCCAGAAAAAGGTTTAACAGCAGAATAAAACCATGGATAATGTCACTGCCATAGAATTCCAGAATGGTCTGGGTGGGAAAGGACCTTAAAGATCACCCACTTTCACCCCCTGCCATGGGCAGGAACACCTCCCACTAGTCCAGGCTACTCCAAGCTCCTTCCAGCCTGGCCTTGGACACTGCCAGGGATCCAGGGGCAGCCTCAGCTGCTCTGGGCACCCTGTGCCAGGGCCTCAGCACCCTCCCAGGGGACAATTCCCTCCCAATATCCCATCCATCCCTGCCCTCTGGCATTTTGATCAGAGCTAAATTTTGGTCAGAGTTATTCCTATTAAGTACTATTTTTTGAGTGATTATATTTGCTCCCAAGTATAGATCAAATTCAGATCATAAACATACACAGGTAATGCTTTAAAAAATCCAGAGAGCTTGAAGTGCTCGTCACTGCAGGACTACTCAGATAAAGCTGAGTGGATATCCTGTTCCTTCATTGCATTTATCTGATCAGAACAGTGAGGCTACAACTGCTGAGGGACAGAACAAAATGCTGGCAGGAGGCTACAAACCCTGAGGAGAAAGGAAGAAAATGGTATTGTGCTTTCCAAAAGGCTGAGAATTCAAGTAAGTGGACGAGCCTAAGAACCTCAGACAATACACATTAAGATATAGGGTTTCCTTACGTCACTACCACAATATAAAGGCCCAGAGTTCTGGCCCCACTGAGTGATGTGACCTAATTAATTATACACCAGCACAGGAAGCTTCTTGCTGGGGAAAAGAAAAAAAGACCAAAAAATCCCCTAACACAAAAAACCCCAAGATGACAACAACAACAAGAAGAACAAACCAAAAACCAACCTCCTCAAACAATAAAAAGCCACCCGCCCAGACTGTAAAATGCTTCTTGGACTAGATATCAACCAAAAAAATGGGAAAAATGCTAGATTTATTTTAGAGGCTTGGAAGGAAGAGAGGAATCTGCAGTTCACAGTCAGATAAGGAGCATATGGTAGAGCTGAGGCAAAACTTAAATCCCCTCGTGCAGCCACTGCTCTTAGAGAAGTCCATCCTTCCTCTCCTGATATCCTTCATGTCCAGCCCTCTTCCTTCAGCCAAAAAAATCACTCTTACCCTGACTGCTCCTCTCCTCAAAGGAGCTCCAATTAGATAATTAGTTTTGTAAGGCAGTATATGCTTATCAAACCTTATGCTTATCAAGGCTGCCATGAACTTTCGAGCACTAATTAAAATGTCATTTTATTTCACATACTCCCAGAGCAGTGAATGCAGCAACGCTCACCCCACAGCCAGATTTATATCCCCAGAATCTGTCCTGCTCCACACAAAACAAATGGATAAAGACACAACTTATTTTAATGCAAATTACAGCCAAGGGAAGATAGGTTGGTACTTCTAAATCTGCAACAACACAAAATTTAGTGCTCCTTTTAGGAGAAGGCCATAAACAGACTTCCAGAGCTTCTTTCCAGGAAGGAAAGGCTTTCCCAGCAGAGCAAAGGGTGCTGCCCATGCAAGAGCAGCAGATGCTGCATTCCTGCAGACCAAGCTCATGGAAAATAGAAAGCAGAAATACCCATAAGATGCTGATTGTTGATTTCTCCTCACAGGAGGACGAGGAGAACAAACAGGCCTGTTGTGTTTTTCCTCATCTACTGAAATTCAAATAGGTAGAAGAAGACCAAATTTTGAAGCAAATCTTGAAGTGCTGCAGCAATTCCAATTTTCTCATTTTGCTGTAACAAACACACACAGAAACAAGTTCCTCTGCATTCAGTAGCTTCGTTTCAGACTTTACAGAGCTGGTGACAAAATCAGAATAAACCCCATAAGTGTAAGGGAGCATCAAGTGCAGCAGTGTCATCATAAAATTAACACCACCACAACAAAAAAAGGACAAATTACCTCAAACTGATGCACCCAAGTAACTCTAAAAACTTGTTCAAATTTCCTCAGGACAATGACTGTAAGACACTAAGAGGTTTCTCCTTTTCTTTACTTTTCATACTAAGCCTGTCTATAGTTTAGGAAACAAACCCTGACAGTTTTCCTATTCCATTTTCCAAAACACAAGGAAATTAGAAGACTATATGTGATGATATCTGCCTGTGCCTTCTAGTTGACCATACAATCACTGATAATATGATGAGGCATCATCCACCTTCTTAGCAGAGCATCAAACCCTGTCCTGCCAAAGCAGCTCAACCCTGAACATTCAGATTATCATATTTCAAATTAGCCTGGGGAACACATCTACACAATCAAAATGACTGCAACAGAGAGTGAGAGCTGTACAGCACAAAGTTATCCTGGTTATTATTAATCAATCATGTTGGAGGGTGGGAAATATCCTCTCTTGCGTCTCTTTCTGATCTCATATTAATCTGAGATCAAGATTTGGAATTTAAACTCAAACATCTGCAAAACAAAACTGGTTCAGCATAAAAGCAGTGAGATATATAGAGAGGGAGAGAGACTCCTGTAAAAACAAAAGAATTTGTCTGTTTTGTGGATTTAACAAGTCAAGAAAACAGTTAAAACTTCACAGTCTCCTTGAAGCTTCAACAACCTTACTGGAAGCTTCAGACATAGCTGGGCTTGAAAACCAAAACTGTTGAGATAGTTCCCTCAAAATTGCCATAAATGGTTCAATAAAAGCTTCATTCCACTCAAATATTAAACACATTCATTCCAATAACTTCAGCATGGCACCAAGAGGGGTTTTGGTTTTGTTTTGTGGTTGCTTTGAGGTTTTTTCGAGAAGACAACCCAGCTCTGGGAAGTGGCCCCTACTGCTGGGTACCACGGTGGGAAGGGTCAGTTTCTGTTTGCAGCAGAAGTCAACTCCTCTGAGAATTCCAGCCAAAACCCTTTGCCCAGAGGAGTTTTCCTGAAAGACTGGGATGCTGAGCAATTATCACCACCAACCTCCAAATGCTGTCTGCAAGCAGGTCAATAATCCCACGAGTACTTCAGAACCTGCAGCTAGATCGCACAGCAAAACTCTTCAATTTAGTGAAGAATTAAGGCTGCAGGTACTTTACAAACGTTTTGGGTTTTAAAGGAGAAAAGGCACCAGAGATTAAGAATCAATAAAGCACAAGTTGAGGGCTGTAGTTCAGGTCACGTGATGTGAAACAAATTAATTTTTCATCTATTTGCTCTTTCCCTCAAATGCAGCAGGTTATTACCAACTTGGTCAAATGAGCAGCAAGATCAAAAAAGGCCTCTTTGATGTTCTTCCAAGGAAAATGAGGAGGCCAAGGATGATGGCCACCCAATTCTCACTTCAGGAGGATATGGCTCACATTAAAGCAGTTTTCACTTGCCACATGGGCACAAAGCTTTTAAATAACAGACAATCCTAATTAGCTATGACTGTGTTTGCCATAACAAAAAACAGACGTAAATAGGTGTGATTCAGCTGGTGGGAAGGGAATCAGATATAAAAGAAATCATTAGCACAAGTCTCACCATTTATTTACTTAAACAATACAAAATAGGTTACAGGTCTGTTTTAAGCACATTGACACACACAAGCACAGTCCAAAACCTCTGTTTACTTTTTATCCATCACAAAAATTAATGGAGGGTTTCTATCTTGGATTTTCACTTTTACTTCAGTCAAAGCACAGGAGTTGGAGCAAACACTTCCTCAAAAGCACAACTTGGAAACACAGCAAGTCCCTTCTCTCCTGGCAGAACTCCCACTTCTCAATTTTACACGAGATAAGGATTTTATATGGTGAGCCTTTACCTCCTTGTGCAAATTAATTTCTCCCTTGTGCAGCCAAAGCCTCGGGAGGTGCAGGGGCAGAGCCCTGTGTACCAGCGCTGCTGTCCCCAGAACTTTTAACAAAATGATTTCTAGGTACTGTAGAAACTCATTAGAAGTGTTTAGCCCTGTAATTTTTACACCAGAAGATAATTTTGAGAGAAACAGATGACTGGCAGCTGGATGCAGTCTAGCCTTAATGCACATAGAATTATGAGAAGTCCCCCAAGACCATCGCATCCAGTCATTCTCCCAGCACTGCCCCATGTCCCCAAGTGCCACATTCACACAACTTTTAAATCCCTCCAGGCATGGAGACTCTAGCACCTCCCTGGGCAGCCCCTCCCAATGCTTGAAATCCTCCCAGTGAAGAAATTGTTCTTAACATCCAACCTAAATCTCCCCCAGCACAAGTTCACCTCCAAATTATGGGTTTAATACCACTTCCTACAAAATAAGCCTGGATAGCAGACTGAAAAAGCAATGTTTTCACCACAATTTCATGCACTCATTTAAATTACTCTGTCAGTTTTAAATTAGCCTTGTTTTTCCCTTCTCATCCAACTTCTTTAGGCTGTTCAATAACCAACACAATCCAGCAGAAATAACTATAATTTTACAGAACAAGCTCATGCTTTAAGTAAGAGTTGAGCAGGGATGCAACAGAGGCCAAGCTGGCAGTGCAGGAAAATCTCATGGTGCTGTTTTTGCAAACATGAACTTCCTGTGAGCTGTACCCAAAAACCACCAGTTTGGATGTCAAGAGGGGCAGACTTCCCTTTCTTCTGGATGTCTTGGCCTCAGGAATACACACACTCCCTGCACCCCCAACTTCCTGGAACACTGCTGCACATGGAAACATTGCACAAATCTGTCCCCTGGATGACAATGCTGAGATAACATCTAACCCAGAATGTTCATTCTCAGAATTTTATGCACCAATTGACACCTCAGCCAGGGGAGCCATTCCTGCTCAATGCAACTGTGTGTCCCTTGCACACATTCTAATCTGAATTTTCCCCACCCCCGAGCGGTTTATACGGAATTAATACAATGCCAGGAAAGATATGGAGAAGCAAAGGCACTGCAATTAGCTTTCACCCATCTTCAAAGACAATAATATTTCTCCCTTTAAATTGCTTTGCTGTCAAATAGCAGCCGTACCACAGCATGCAAATGGTTCAGCGAGCCCAATATTCCATTTCTGGTGGTGTCCAACAGCTGAGACTCCTCAGTCAAATGCAGGAACAGCTGGGGACGCAGATGCCTGAGATGAGACAGCTCTCCAAGTGGTTCTTGCCTAACATCAGGCAGGATCCTGGGTGATTTTCAAGAAAATGTGGGCATTTTTCCATGACTATCTACCAGTAACTGCCTGTTTTCTTGGGAGTGTGGAGTTCTGCAGATTAGTTCCATAAATAGCAATGCCTTCATACATTTGCCTCCTTTTCTCATCAGGCATGTCCTTTCCTCATCATGCATGTCCTTTCCAAGGGTGGAAATGAAGTCTGCACCCCAACGTGCTCCTGCTGCTGTGAGTTTTTTTTTAGAAGTCAATTTTTCCTGGTTACTCCTACCAGTCAACTTTTCCAGTTCATATATATCTATGTATTTAAGAACATGGATATTATCCTGTCAGCATTTCCTCTCTAGGCATCTCAGCTCTGGGAGTGAGGCAAATGGATATTTGTGTGCAAAAATTGTAAGACATAAAACAAAGGAAAATAGGACCATGATGTGTTCAATTTTTGCCAAACCCTTCTTTAACTGGGATTTTTGCTTATCATTCCACATATATTCCTTGTATAGCTCGCTGAAATATGTGATACATATACTTTGTCACATCACAGAGGTTTTTTCTTAATTTATAACTGTTTTCCCACTCAGTGTATGTTTACCCCAACCAACACACTCCCTTATCTATAATTTTTGCACAAGAAATTGATTTACGTGCAGTTTTACCACCCCAACACTCAGGCACTTCCACTCTAAAATTAGCATTTCCCATTACAATCGAGGGAGCTCGAGGTCTCTAACACTCCCCACAGCAAGAGCTGCTAAGTCATGACTTATTTCCAGCTTTTAGCAGCTTTAAGGGGAGTTCTGGAGTCACGCTAAGGAGTCACCCACACACCCCAGGCAGGTGAAAGGCGGCTTCACCTTGCTCTGGGCAGACCCGACATTGTGTAATGCTCAGGCTGTGCCAAGCCCGGGCTTATCCTGCCTGCCCACCCGCTCGTGCCTCCTCAGCTCGGGATTCCTGGCTCACACAGAGCACAGGGAGCTTGTGTGGGCTTGCAAGAACTCCCCATTCCAGGTTTTAGCAACCAGTCTGTTTGTTTTTAAATTCGAAGTCACGTGTGTTTGTCACCATTCCTCCACTTTGCGCTTAACCCTTCAAAGAGAGCCAACTAATGTTGCTTAGTCCGTGAGACCCTAATTGTTGTTTTTTGGTAGCATTTGCTCAGTATCTAAATCTTTGCCAGGATTCTCTCTAAATTGGCCATGATCGTCAATTCTTCAAAAGGATTAAAAGCTTCTTTGGCTTTGTAAGAAGAAAGAAACTTCAGTCCAAAGACAAACTAAGTAAAGTTTTAACACAGTGGGCTGTTCATTTTAACCCAGCTGCTGCCTGAAGGCCATCATCCACCTGAAATCAGCAATTTATTACCCGCTTGAATCATAGTTTGGGTTAGGACTTTAAAGCTCATCCCATTCCAATCCCCTGCCATGGGCAGGGACATTTTCCACCACCCCAGGTTGCTCCAAGCCCCATCTCCTCACAACCTTCTTCAGGACTGTCATGTGTCTCAGAATGAAAACAGGAATTAGAATGGCAGAAGAATCTTCTAAAAAATGTTCTTTCCGATGTGATATATACTTGGGCTTCACCAAGTTCCTCATCAAAGCAGAAATCACTGAGCTCAGCTGCTGCAAGGCTACAAAAATCCTCAAGCCTAAGATAACAACAGACCCCTTCTCAATTTCCAGAACTCCTTAAAAAAATCAAATTGAGTGTAAGCACCACGACTTGATGAGCAAAAAAACTGTCTTGTGGGTATGGAACAATAAACTGGTTTAAATCCAGAAATAGATACTTTAAAAGCAAACCTTTATAAAGATCCTCAATTACTGAATTATCTACTACAAAGCACTAATTATAAAGACATCACAATAGCTGAAGAGGAAAAACCCAGCCTGGTTTAACACACTTGTCAGCTCCAGTTAGCTGCACTCATTCCTTGGAAGAGTTTTTACCCTGTGCCAGTCTTTGGAATCTCTCTGTTCTGCAAAACAAGAGGGAAAGCAGCTAGAAACCACAGACTGCAACAAAAGTACAGTGAAGTCAGCACTTGTTTCATTTTTAAGCATTTTCTCTTAATAAAAAGGCTCAGAGGGTTTGCTGGGCAGATTTAATGAATGCTTTGCTTTATAAATACCACGGCTGATTCATGGGGCTGTGCCAGACTGATACACCACTGATCTCTGAGCTCATATCAGTTACACATCAATTACAATTATGTCTGCAAGATAGAATAAACCTCCTTTGTCTGACCTGTCCAAAAAAAAAAAAAAATTCAATCTTTTTAACAGGTCTTGTATGGGAGATGTAAAATTACAGCACAAGCAAATTGATAATTAAAAAAAAAGGCTACAAAGGAACCTGGAGTAATTACAGTGAATTTGGAGATTTTCCAAAAAATTAATTCCTATAAACATTCCAATTGTTGCCCAGGACTTATCTATTCACTTCAATCCCAATGAGTTCACACCCTCTTCCAAGCCCCAGCCAGCGAGTAAGAATGCTGTGAGTAATCTTTGCAGCACAGAGTAAATCCCGAGTAGATAAACTTCAGCCTTGACCTTTGCAACAGGGAGAGCAGAGGGAGCAGACAGCTCAGGAAGGCAAACAAAAGAGGGGACAAGTCATGCTAATGATATTATCCATCCACAGCGAATCCCTGGAGCTTCACACATCCTTGAGGGGAGGTTTTGATTTACAGAGGTCAGTTGGGGAAATTTGTGACAGAACTCAAAGATCTGTCACAATTAATTTTGTGAAGGCAGCTAAAGAAAAGGGTGAGCATTTCCACACACTATAATTTTAATTTTAACACAAGAAACCACCACTCAACCAAAGCCACCCCCACGAGAGCCCAAGGTTAATAGCAAAGCCTGCCCAGCCTGGAGGTCATCCCATGGATTTTATTGATCTTTTGTACGTGATCAAGTTACTGAAACCTGCACAACAGCATTAAGGATTGCTCAATAAAATAACTGCTGCCTCTCTCCAGCTCAGGAAAGGTCATTTCTTGGTTAAGGAATAACAGGAGAATACCAGATTTTTTTGAGCCATATGAAAAGAGACTTCTTTTAAGAGCAAGTGTTTTACATGTACTTATTAATTCTCAAGTCTCTAGAGAAATGTATAAATAATATATTCAGTTTGCAGATGCAAGAAGAAGTGAGGTCCATCGGTTATCACCCAGATTTTCAAAACATTCCTTAATTTTTAATACCAAATTTGAAGCAGCTACAGACACTTTTCTGAAGACCTGAGAACATTTCAGTGGCAATTACATGGACACAATTTGCCCTATGCAAGAGTCAGGTCCCACACACCTCAAGTTGGGGGATTTATTTGCTTCTGCCCATCTCCTAGACATGGTTTCTCCCAGAGAGGATGGAAGTGGGGAAAAAAATGCTTAAATCCAAGTCATGGGTTGTTTTTCCAAATGTCACTCCCTGCCAGAGCAAGGCTGAGTCATGACAAGTGGGGATGTGACAGCACAGAGTTCTGTTCCTAAAATTCTTTTCCCAGTTCCTAAATTGACCTGGCATCTCAATGAGAGATGCAGCAAGGCTCTGTAGGTTTTCAAACTTGCCCTGCTTTGCAAGCAGCTAAACTGTGTATTTACAGTATTAATTACTTCTCTTTTCCCTGTTTAGTTAAAAGGTTTGCCAGAATTCCTTCAGCTCACTTGAGACACCAGAAAACTCTGAAATCCAAAGGAATTGATTTTGTAACGGAAGGCGAAGTACTTGATAGTGGATTTGGAAACGGAAGCAGAACCTGAGCATAAATTAAGCCCCAGACTTAGAAAAACCACAACTACAACTAACCTTTTCCTTGAGCTGATATTTAAGATTCCTCTGATGGAGCTGCAGAAGCCAAGACAATTCAGCAGCAGACTCTCAAGGGTGTAACCTGTTCCAAAAGGACCCTGTTCCAAACCCTCACCGCTCCAACTTGTGTTTTTGGGATCTGCTGTCTCACTGTGTGCAGGCAAACCCTCAGTGCAGTTAATGGGCCTCCACTTTCCCCTCTTCAATTAAATCACCCTATATGAATTTCCTATGCTTCCTGCTTAGATCAGCAGTGGCCATTTGTGAGGATGCAAATGAAGCATTCTTCGCTCCGGCGCTGGATTCGCACACTGAGCTCACCACCGCGTCTGGGACCTCAAGCCACTGCCAACCCAGCCCTCCCCTGCCAAGGGACACGATTTGCATGATGTGTGGCTGCCCCATGAACGTTTTTAAACACATATTAGGGACTATAAACCAGGCATTTCATTGCCATGTTTTAGAGAAACGACGAGAAACGTTTTTAATCCAGCTGTGGCTGACTTGGCTTCTGAGAATCTCAATTTCCTGCCATTTTTAGAGGCTCAAATCAACGTAGGGTTTTGGCAGCTGAACAATGCACATGTTCCTGGAGGAGAAGGATATTGATACAAACAAAAGCACACCCCCACACACAGCCTGCTTGGTTTTAAGTAACTTATTAAAGCTCCAGTCCCACTGTCTGTAATAAATCTTTCAGCTAATGACAATGGAAGGTAAATATTGCACCTGATGATCTCTTCACTTGTCCATTTACTACCATTTGGGTTTGAGAAGTTGAAATTATCAGAGATCAGCTAATGAATACTGACCCCTGATACACAGCTCAGCATCACGTGAAAATTTAAACAAACTTTTTCTATGTGTTTAACTGAATTTTTCTCCTGTTACCCTTAAGACCTCTTCCTTTTCCCCTCAGAAAACAGATGATTGACTGCAGACATCCAGCAACAGGTTTTGCCTTTTCCTGCACCATTATTTTGTTTCATGCATGTATCTTTTCATTTCCTCCTCTTGCATCAAGCAATAAATTAAATAGTCACAAGCTTAACTCTATCACTTACTACATGACTTTTCAGTTTCACAGTAACTTAATAGATTAGTGCCAATTCCACACAAACTGATCCCTACCCTCAGCCACTTCTCCACAGATTTCTGATGCATGGAATGCCCCACTGTCAAGAAACTCCTAGAGCTACATCTCTCCAGAATGTTCCCATTCACCTTCTTACACCATGACCCATCATAAGAAAATAACTGTGAAAATTAATTTCATTCCAAAATGATGAACTGTGCTCCGCTCAAATTGTTTTGCAGATTTAAATTTCTCCTGTCCCATTGCAGCATATGAGGAAAAAAAAATGAATGTTCATGGACTCATTAACCACTAACACATTGCTGGGAGCAGGAAGAAAATGCACAAGGTTTTCAAAGCAACTTCACAGTGTGGTAAAAATCAGCCTTATTTTATGGATGATGGCAATTACATTGCAGAAGCAATATATATAATTTTTTAACTAAAAGCCTTCTATCAAGGCCTACATTTCCTAGTTGTTAGACTCATATTTAATTTATGCAACCTGACCTTCCCAATTCAAAAATCTTACCTGGCATCTCCTTTTGAAAGGTTGGTGTTTACAGGGTGAAGAATAACCTTGTTTGCATCCACATCCACCACACATTTTGTATGCAGATCAAGCTCTATAAAGAAATGAGAGAGTGTCAAGTGCTGCTCCTAAAGCACTGGGATTATATACACCATTACTTCCTCCAGACACCAAATTTATTCATGCAGCCTGACAGCCACCCATCAGCCAGAGAATAGAAACAGGACTTTTGCCAAATTCCACTTCTAGGGATATTCTGATGGGATGGATCCTGTCCAGCTTTAAAGCAAGCACTCTTTTCAAAGCAAGAAAAAGCATTTGGGTTTCACTGAAGGACAATCAGCATATACAAGGGCAGTATGAAATTTCTTCTGGGGGAAAAGAACCATTTAGGCTTGGTACCACTCTGACAGCTCTTCTCATTGCTCCCTCAATGCCTCAAGCTCACAGGGAAAGCTGCCCCTGCCATCTGCAGCACATTTTCCCTGGCCACTGCTGTGATACGGTGCCAGCTGTCAGTCCTGGGGCACCTGCTCGCAGAAATTCAAGTCCCATCAAAAATAATTTAGGTGCAAGCACGTAGAAAAGGGCTTGTCCTTCCCCCACAGGCTCCCGGCAAGTCCAGCTCTCCCAAGTGACACTAAGCAGCGGGATGTGGACTGTGAGTAATGAGGATATTTGGAGTGTGTGAGAATTCTCAGCTGTAGAGGTGGGGAAAGCAAAATAAAAGCTTCAGATAACACTGACAGCAGTCCAAGGTATCCACCCAGTGACAAATGGAGTTAGGTATGGGATAAAGTACACAGCCTGCACCCAAAGTCACTGCTAGGGGACGTGGGGCCTGCACACAAACACCTCCTGCACAGTGACACTAACCCTGGAAAAAAGGGCTCCCAAGTGCTGATTCCAATGGCCATGACACTGTTGACACCCAAAGTCACTGCTACAGACACCCAGGACATGGGGCCTGCACACAAACATGTACTGCAGAGTGACACTGGCCCTGGAAAGGGCTCCCAAGTGCTGATTCTGATTGCCATGACAGTATTCACACCCAAAGTCACTGCTACAGACACCCAGGACATGGGGCCTGCACACAAACATGTACTGCAGAGTGACACTGGCCCTGGAAAGGGCTCCCAAGTGCTGATTCCAATGGCCATGACACTGTTGACACCCAAAGTCACTGCTACAGACACCCAGGACATGGGGCCTGCACACAAACATGTACTGCAGAGTGACACTGGCCCTGGAAAGGGCTCCCAAATGCTGATTCTGATTGCCATGACACACTGTTCACACCCTCCCACACCAGGATGACGAGGGGCTATGCCGAATAACCTCCACACAAGGTTCAGCACCTCAGCTGAATCACCCAAATACGCTCGTGTCTAATCATGTTAATTATAATCCTCATCCTCCTTCATCTCTGCTCTTTCCTCCTCAGTCACCTGTGCTTGCTCTTTCACCTCACAGCACCTTATAAACTCAGTCTGGAAATCTCTCAGGCAGAGACCACAGACCTTATTGCACAGCATCTTGCAGACTTCCCCCTCCTGATAAGTGACACAATAAGAGGGAGTTTCTTCCATGAACGTTTTTGGAAAGAAATGTTACAGCCTTTTGCTACCTGACACGCAGCGAAGAAAGCCAAAGCTCGAGATCACTGGCCAAAGCAGGCAGTGACATGAAACTGAAATTCTCCTGAGCAAAACTGCTCCTCTGTTATTACACTGTGCAGGAGGAAGAGCCAGATGAGTTCCAGAAGCCAGTGTTTATTTTAATTTCTCCCCACACCCTGAAAGCCAATTTACCTATCATTAATATGCAACATATGCTTGCTCAGATGAAACCACATTCTTCGTACGTCCCATATCCGACAAGGCGCTTTATCTTGGTCTGGCTGGTTAGTGATTAACACTCTGTATTGCAGTGACCTGCTTTTCCCAGCTCCTGAGGAAGGGTTTTACCTGCCTCATGCAAAGCATAAGGTCTGCAAGCAGCATGGTTTCTGTCACGTTTTTTAATGCAGCTCTTGAGAGGGAACAGCAGGCTTTGCATCCATGACTGCCCAGTGAACTCCATCTTACAAGTGTTCATTAAACCTCTCTTTGTGAAATGCTTTTAAGAAAGCACACAGGCACGATAAAAGACTTCCTTGAAGTCAAATGTCGTCGCAAGAAAAAAGGTTCAAAGCCAATTTGTCCTGTGCAGCACACCTTGTTTGATCATCACCCTCACACAGGAAATGTTAAAACCCCTCACTTTGGTGTGCTGCACGGTTTTGGAAGATGTGGTGAGCCAAACTAGCAGCTATTTCCAAACAGAAAGGTTCCAGACCTTCCCTCCTGTGCCTGTGGCTCACCTTCTCTGACTACCGTGCTCAGCAGATCCTCTGTAAGTCATCTCAAGTTACGTCAACAGCAGAAAACTACCCAGCATGGAAAATGGATGTATCCATACCCAATGGAAAGCTCCATCAGCCCATTGAAAGTCTGGCCTTGCAAACAGGTGGGGAGACCTGTGCAGAGGGAAGAGAGGAGCTGGGAGAGATCTTGTTCAAGCAGAGATGAACTGCTCCACCAGTTCATGGTGTCACATGAAACAACCCCCTAAGAAACAGTTATATTGAGCCTCTAAGCTGGGTCTGGATGCAGACAGCCTTAAGGCTGCTTACCCCAGTTACCTTGGCCAAAGGCTCACATGGAAACTCTCCTTTCAGCTGAAGAAACAGTTTAAACCCTGTTTGAACAGCACATCGTTCACTTTCTTCAAATTCTGGCTCCATTACATTCTTTGGCAGATTTCTGAATTCTTTAATGCTTCTGGTACACTGAGAGATGAATCTTACATTAGCCACTACTGAAACTTATATCATCATCATTCCCACCTCATTAAGTTTTTAATATCATTAAAGCAGGTTTGCCTTATAGTCAAATTATCTGCCTGCTCTTTTGGATATGATCACACAAGGACTCCACCCTTACTTTTACTAGTTTCAGTGTCTCCCAGGTGAGCTGGGTACTTGCTGCTCCTGAACAACAAGCAAAATTGGGATGCACCAAGATAAGATCGGAAGGATGCACATCCAAACACCCCAATTAATTCGTCCTGAAGTAAGGACTCACTTGTCAAAGTTTGGTATTATTTTCTTCAACTATTCAGGTGTGGTTTTTTTCCGGCAGCATGAAACTCAGAAATTAAAGATGAAATTAAAAGATGACAGAGGTGGCTCACTATCAAACTTTGGAGATTTATCCCAAATTTTGCACCCCAAACAAAAAGAAAATCTCACCTGTTATTATTGCTAACTTGCTTCTACCTTCAGTCATTACTGAGCAAACACAATCAACTACTCATTTGCTTCATCAAATCAAGAAATTAATCAGCTAATTCCTCTTTGAAGAATTAAAACTCAAACTCTCAACATCAAGAACCATTTATTGCAGAGAATGAAAATCTCTTTCACAGCTTCAGAATAAGAGAGCTGTGACATCCATAATAAAAGGGTAACACGTATCTGAGTCACTTCTCCACATTTACATTTCACAGCTGTGGAAGTGTTAAGCAAAGCTGGGCTGAGCGTAAGAATAATTGTTAAGTGTTGTGTCCAAGCTGCTCACAGAGAGTTCCTTGAGGAGTTTTTATTTTACTTGTGAAACTGGAAGGTGGGGGATGAAGGAAGCCACTCTACTTCCCCTTGATTTTTCAACTCCTCACAAGACTTTTCTAAAACTGGGATTCAGTGTAGATCATAACTGAAACCACACTTGTGTAAATCCCAAATTACTACTCTGCCTTTGATAAAAGCATTGTGGGTGTTGTAAAAATAACTCATTCCCCATATATACGCTTTGGGCTTTTTCACTAAGAAATTCAGTGAGTTTCAAACAGGGTGGAAAAGTCAGCAAGCAAGAGAGAGCTGGAAAAGCAAACCCAGGAGCAGCCTAGCACTGCAAGGAAGGCTGGATTCAGCAGGCACTGGCCCATTCCCACCACAGGTAAGAATTTCCATTCCCTCTGTAACAGCAGTCACGTGCCTGGTAATCATAAACTCACCACAGCAGATTTTCCACAACACAGTTAGGAAACACTGGCAAAGGTGCCACTTGAAACTGTACTCATCAGGTTTGGGGCAGAGACAAGGAGTGTGTGTGAATCCTGGAGGAAGGGGAGAGAGGTATTTTGGAAAATGTTGGATGTTTTCACCTCTGTGAAATTTCTGCCTTTGCTTATGGATCTGGCAGGGAACTGTTTCCATGGACTTCCTCTGACAGCAGAGGTTGGATAATGTTGTACCCAGCTCCAGAGGCTGCCCCGGGTGGCACAACAAAAACACCTGAACTGCCACGGGGTGACACTGCATCTTCCTCAGCCACAACCCTAAAATCCATCCCACTTCAGGTCACTGCATTTCAGACCCAATCAAAACAATCCTAAGAGAAGGCTTTTGCAGGGCAGCTTGAAATAATCTTAAAATGAACAATGATAAAACAAGTAAGGGGGTATGCAAGGTTTTCAGCTCATGGTTGGGGGGGGGCATGGTGTAATAAAAGCTTTTAGTACCACACCCAGGGTAGATGAAAGCTCTGTTACAAATTATGCGACCCTCCACATTTTCCACTTTACATTCCCTATTTTCTCTCATTGTATAAGATGGCAGCAGCCTTCCAGTGCCTAGAAGTGCTACAGGAGAGCTGGAGAGGGACTTGGGACAAGGGATGGAGGGGCAGGACACAGGGAATGGCTTCCCACTGCCAGAGGGCAGGGATAGATGGGAATTGGGGAAGGAATTGTTCCCTGTGAGGGTGGGGAGGCCCTGGCACAGGGTGCCCAGAGCAGCTGTGGCTGCCCCTGGATCCCTGGAAGTGTCCAAGGCCAGGCTGGACAGGGCTTGGAGCACCCTGGGATAGTGGAAGGTGTCCCTGCCCATGGCAGGGGGTGAGACTGGATGAGTTTAAGGTCCCTTGCAACCCAAACCATTCCATGATTCTATGAATTAAGGGAAAGCACTTCCCAATTAATCAAGAGCTTTGATTTCCATATAAGTTTTTCCATTAGAGCTCAATTTAAGAAATTAATTTATGAATGACAATTTTCCAGTCCTTTCAAATATCATTTGATCCTGAACCCCACTGAAACAGACCCATGAACCTGGTGTTATCAGACAGGTCGAATAAAAGTTGTCTCAGATTCCTCCTGGTCCCACTACCAGATTTAGGGCAGCTGTACTTTCAGTGACACCTCAGGACCCTTTGGAGATGGGCCTCAGGCTCTAAAGAGTCACTGGGAACCAGAACAACTGGCCTTGTAGAGCTTCACAAAAGCTGGAAAAGCCAACTGAAGTTAACAAATAAAACGTGAAAGGTTTAAAGTGCCTCTCCTAAGCTCATAAGCCAAAATTGGCCCCACATACAAAAGCTCAAATAATCTCCTGTGAAGACAGATGATAGAAATTTTTTATTTTAAATTGCCAGTAGATTTCCAGGAGATTAACATTCCCTTGGAGGTTAGTGCTGCAATCTTGTGCCCTGAGCCGTCAAGCTGCATTGGACAAGAAATTATAATTGGTTTCTCATACCTTTCTTGGTCTGGAAAAGCAAATGGCAAAAACTGAGAAATGTTTAAACAGTAACTTAAAATATTTATCATACAAATCAACTCAAAAAATGAGAGGCTGTTGTTTGGGGTTTTCTGTTGTTTTTTTGTTTGAATAAGAAATGTGAAAGCCAGTTCAAAGACACCAAGTCCTCAAGTTTCCCTGCCAACATTTGTTTCCCAAGAGTGACTTTTCTCTTTGCCACGTAGGAGCCAACACAAATAAAGGCAAAACTAACTGAGGAGATGAGTGAATGTGAAAATAACTTCCATCTACATGATAATGCTGAGGGCTTATATGGAAAAAAAGAGTGTAAAAGCACTTTTAGGGAAGAGATTGCAAGACATAGTGATAAATTCTGACAAAAAATACAGTAACTTAACTCGTACTTTATGTCTACCAACATGAAGGCACCTTCCAAGCTTCTCTTGTTATATGAACTGCTCAAATGTAAGTCATGAAATTTTCAGTTTGCAGCAATTAAAGATCATTAAATATTTACAAGTGCATCTGGAAGGGCACATGATGCTATCAAAGCTTGTCCATGAGGGGGAAGCCAACTCAAACTCACGAGCACATGGAACAGGCAAGGTGCCCTCTCATGTTAATTCCATGTTGTCCAAATGCCAAAAAATGTGTTCTATCCTCTGCTGCTTCATTTTCTGCAAGGAAAGAGCTTCCCAAACAGCTTTAGTGAAGGCACTTCATGTGTTTGGCCATGGACCTTGCTCACAGCCAGCTCTGCTGCTGCAAACAGCCCTGGGCTCGTGGGCACCGAGTAAATAAATCAGTGTGGGGGCTCTGGGGAGCTCCGAGGAAGTTCAACACTCTGGAGGTAACAGGCACGAAATGCAAGAGTTTGCTCGGCCACCAAGAACCCAAAAGCCAAGGCAGAGCTACTCCAGGTGTGTCTGACCTTCAGGAGGAGCAGCCAACCTGAAACCAGAGCAGCAAGGAAACCTCCCCCTGCACTTGGAGCTCTTTAGTGCAATTAGCACTAAAATTCCTTTGTGGCATCCACGTTGGATGTCTGGGAGGCTCTGGCTGTGGGGAGTGAGGCTGTAGCACCTTAGGAGCTCTTAAAATACAATTGCTTCACAAGATGAAACATTAACTCTGCATCCTTTACCTACTTGGCACCTTATCTCAAGGTTAAATCTGCTCGTAGCCCAAACACTGTTTTGTAGCTTATCAACCAGGAAATATTCCAAACTCCAGGCACTCGTGCATGACAAGGATAATGGTGAAGAAAAGCCTTGTGGTTTGCACATTGCCATCAGGATACAACAGGTGCCATTTCATGCCCCCTAATACTGCAATTAATCTTATAAACCCACTTGCACAAATTCCAATTTATAGATAAATTGTCTCTGTTGTAATTTCCATGGGAAAACAAACAAACAAGAGCACAGGAACAACCCCCACCTCTTCACCTCAAACCCCAAAAGCATTCCAAGTAGCTGGAAATGAAACCTCCTCCAAGAAGAGTAGGAGGACATAAAATTACCACCTGACACAGTGATCAGAAGCTTGTACAGATGCAGAAGCAAATTCCTTCCTCACAAGCACTGGAAACAGAACCTTTGGCATCAAAGCATGAGAAGATCCCTGATAGTCTGGATAAATACACATATCAAAATAACAGATACCTGAATCTGTATTTACAGGCAATCCAGGTATTTAAACTGGAGCTGCAGGTTTTACACTACAATCCCAGAACAGTTTAATTTGGCAGCATTGCCAGAATACAGGCTCTTGCCTTCCTGCCTTTCTTGTTCAAAAAGTATTGGCCCAAGTGAGATGTAGCAGTCTGGACTGGCTTAAGTGTCATCAGCCATATCCTTGAGCATAAGTCATGTTCTTTTAAAACAGAACAATTTCTATCAGCATTAATTAACACGACACTGAACTGATCCAAAAGCACAAGGGAACACAATGACTTAATATACTTATGTACTGCCTGTACCCAAACATCACCTGAAAACAAAGCATTCAGTCAGAAAAATCTTAATTAAAAAGCCTTCAGCTGTCATTTGCTTTGCTTCATGGTATGGCTTGAGATTTGCATTTACTTGAAATATGATGAATATCTGCTAAGAGAAGTCAAACATGACACTCACAAAAGGAAATCCACTGCAACTCTTAAATAAAACAGCAAAAGAACTTCCTGATTGTTATCAAACCCCCACTGGAATAACGCAGTGCACTAGGAAATACTTTAGTGAATTACAGAGCCAAGAAAATAAAAGACCAAGAGCCTTATCTAACAAAGCAGTACTGAATTATTTAATTCATAAAAGCCTGTTAATCGAGATCCCAGTTTGCAAAGTAGAAGGGATGAAAAATAAGACGCCTCAGTTGCCACCCAGGAGAGCCTCCAACTTCAGACGTGGCACTGCGAACGTGTGGACACAGCAGCACTTTTATAAAAGCAAAGCTTCCACACAGGCTTGGTAGGATTGAGGTCTAATTGGAAGCGGGATCCAAAATAAAGTAGCCTGGATGCAAAAAAAACCCCAAACCCAAGTACAATCAAATGCTTCCCCTCACTAAAAATTAGTGCTATAAACTGAGTTTATGGATTACCACTCTGCATGAGAATGAAGCAGGACCCTCAATCCAAACACCTTGAAATGTGAGTGCTATAAATAGCCAATTATTTGGTACACAAATCCCTTCCACATGCAGGCAAGGAACCCATTATACTTTTATGAGCTGTAAAAACTCCTAACAGTTAAGCACACCACTTTTATTAACCTAATAAACCCTCGCCTTAAGAAATTCATAACTCAAACACCAAAGACAACCACCACCACCACAAGTAAACACCGAGAATATTGCCAAGCTTAACTTTCCACAGTCTCAGCCATCTGACAGGTTTGCAGTGTTAAGCCTTTCACTGCAGAGGGAAGGAAAGAACATTACTCGTGATCCTGAAGAAAACAAATACTTGCTTCAGGTCCAAAGCCCCAGAAGTCCATACAAATACTGCTCAGAACAAAATGAGTATGAAACAGCTTCCAGGAAAGCTGCCTCTTGCCTCAAAGCTTAATAAAAAAAAAAAAAAAGGCAAGGCCACAGAAGTCTTACAAATGGATGACTCTTCAGAAAATCAGTTGCACAACTGCTTAAATTTAACATTAAATAGGTAAGAAAAATTGTAGCCTTAGTATCAGTGTTTGTTTCTACACATTCAAGGTACATCACAAATACCATAGGGAGGTATCAGTTGCTTGGACCCAACCAGAACATCTGGACTGTGACAAATAATCTGCTGGGAAAAAAATCACTTGTCACAGAACATTTTGTTTGAGGGAGAAAACTACATGGATCTTCTAGGCTAGACTTAAATGTATTTAGGCATCACTCACAAATAACAGGGTGTTTAATAGCAGCAAACTGCCAGGAGTGGGGGTTCAGGCCCCCCTTCTCTCTGACAAGCATGAAGGGCTGATACTCAAATGTCCCTCACTCCTGGATGAGCCTCCTGACAGGAGTCATCCTCTCCAAAAGATTTTCAAGTTAATACAGAATAAAAGACAAACAGAAGTTGGACTTGTGGGTCCCATCTGACTCAGGATATTCTATGAGAGTAACAAGATACAATCTAGATTTCCTCTAGATCCCTTTACTTCCCCCACTGCTTCTCCAGAGTTCCTGGCTGGAAAAGGACACGTGGACAACCTCAGGGCTGAAGAGACCAAGGATGTGTGTGGGAGGGAGAGGTGCATTAGTCACCCCTGGAGACTCCAAACTTCACTGATCGAGGCCCCATGCAACCTCATCTCATCTGACGTGCTCCAGAGGTCCCTTCCAACCTGAATTATTGTCTGATCCCGGGGTGAGGAACACCAAGCAGTCAGGAGACATCTGGGGCAAAGCCAAGGAAATGACCTATGTCAGGAAAGGGACATGAGCAAGAGGAAAGCCCAAATCTGTCACCGACACCAGGCACCACCTTTCAGCTCCTCTGCCAGCTCCCACCAACTCCTCCACACTGCCACTCCATCTCCTCCAACCAATTCTCTGTAAGGATGGATTCTCCTCAGTTTTGAGAGCTGGCACCTCAAGTTTAACAAAATGCAGCTTTTGGTCAAAATATCCTTAATTTCCCTAAACCATCAGACTGTAAAGACATCAACTCCACCTCCTGTTCTGGAAGTGGGAGACTCAGGAGCTCTTGTGAGCTCAGTGAATATTCCCCTGCTGACGTTTTACAGGCATAGAATCACTGTATTCAATACTTTAACCCTTTTTCTTTTTTATAGAAAAGAATTAAAAAGATATTGTATTGTCAGATCATGTAGGCAACAAAGGGCTTCCCGTCTCCCTCCTTTTTTTGCTTCTACTACTAAACTGATTTCACTGGATTCCCTTTCCCCAAAATGAATTCTTGGCACACTCCTGTGAGAATGTGGGATAAAAAAAAAGCCACCCTGCCCTTTCTTGGATTTCTGCCTTCTTCACCTTCCCATTCCTTGGCTGAAGCTGCCTGTTCATATTCGCTTCCTCATCATCCAGAGCAAGGTTTCTAATTAAGACAAGTAATAAACATTTAAACAGCTGCCCAGACCACGGTCTGATTAACATAACCCTTAGGCAAGTTTCGTTGAGGGAAAAAAAAAAAGCCAACAACAACCCAAAAACAACAACAAAAAAAATTCTGTCAATTCTCGCTTCCTCTTCTGTGTTTCCTTGCCTGTTTTTTGTCCTTGTGTCGCTGTCATCTGGTTAACAGCGTCCCACTCAAGCACCGAGGGCTGGAGAGCAGCGCCGTGAATTAGCACAGGGTAAAATGCAGAAAAAGAGGCATTTTTCCCCAAAACCGCAAAGCAGGAAGAAGGAAGCGCTCTCCCAGCAGGAACCGGCTGCAAAGCAGGTGCAGAGGTGCGGAGAGGGCTGTTCCCCGGGGGAGCGGGCAAGGCAAAATAAAGCCAAAAACCCAGGCAGATTTCGGAAAAGGGATACCGGGAGAGGAGGGTGAGCACAGCGCGGCTGCGGCCACACACCCGCCTGTGCCTATCCGGGGTGTGTTTATTGCTGATAAATAATTAAGCACACACGGACACGCACCGATTCACCCGCGCTGGGGCACACCTGTCCCGACGGACAGCTGTCCCCAAGGACCGGCACCCCCGGCCCGCGCCGCTCCCGGGAAGGACAGGGGGGAGAGGGATGCTGAGGAAGAAGGGGCAGTCTCACCTCGCCGGTTCATGGGGCGGACACGCACCGCCACCTTCACTTTGGAGTCCCCCATCCTGCCGCTCCAGCCTTCCCGGCTCCCCCGTCCCTGCCCGGCTTCCGTCTGCCGAGGGAGAGCCGGAGCGGGAGGAGCGCCGGGGAGGGAGGCGCCGCGCCGGGCCAATGCCGACCGGACTACAACTCCCAGCGTGCATCGCGCAGCACCGCGCCCCTCAGCTCCCGGCAGGCCGCCGCGGTGCGCGCTGGGAGATGTAGTCCTTCCCGCTGCCCCCAGACTGCTAGCGAAACAGGCTGGCTGAATCACGGAATTAATTAATGTGGAAAACACCTCCGGGATCATCGAGTCCAATTTGTGATCCATCACTACCTTGTCATCAGACCAGAGCACGCACCGAGTGCCATGTCCAGGTGTTCCTTGGACACCTCCAAAGATGGGGACTCCAAACCTCCTGGGCAGCCCCTTCCAATGTCTTAAGCACAGAATCACAGAATTGGTCAATCTAAAGGTGACCACAGCGGGTCATCTGGTCCAACCCCTCTGCTCAAGCAGAACACATGGCACAGGATTGCATCCAGACAGTCCTAGAATATCTCCAGGGAGGGAAACTCCACACCCTTTCTGGTCCACCTGTTCCAGTGCTCGATCACTACACAGGAAAGATCTTCCTCATGTTCAGGTGGCACTTTCTGGGCACCAGTTTTTCTGTGAAGAAATTCTTCCTAATGACCAACCCAATTACCAGCCTGGCACAGCCTGAGGCCGTTCCCTCTCCTCCTGTCCCTGTTCCCTGGGAGCAGAGGCCGGGCCCCCTGGCTGTCCCCTCCTGTCAGGGAGTTGTGCAGAGCCACAAGGTCCCCCCTGAGCCTCCTTTTCTCCAGGCTGAGCTCCTTTCCCAGCTCCCTCAGCTGCTCCTGGTGCTCCAGCCCCTTCCCCAGCTCCGTGGCCTTCCCCTGGACACGCTCCAGCCCCTCAATATCCATACTGAAGTGAGGGACCCAGGCACTGAATGTTTGGATGTAGAGTCCTTCAGAATAGAGGGATTAGTGGGGGGATGCAGCCAAAATGGCATTTATAGAGTGGAGGGAGCTCAAGGGTCACCCCAGACCCTGCCACTCAACCCATGGGTGGCTGCAAGGGAAGCCCATCATTCCCCTCCTTTTGGGGAAATACTGAGGTATTTCATGTTGAGCAGACAACAGCATCGCTGCTGGAACTTACACACCTCACCTCGGGATTTACTCTGTGTTCCGTGGGGTTTCCGTGCATGAGAAATCACTTTGTAAGTCACATCATGTTAATGATCACAGAACCACAGAATGGTTTGGGTTGGAGGGGACGTTAAAAGCTCATATTGGTCCAACCGAAACCTCTTCCACTACCCCAGGTTGCCCCAAGCCCCATCCAGCCTGGCCTTGGACACTTCCAGGGATCCAAGGGCAGCCACAGCTGCTCTGGGCACCCTGTGCCAGGGCCTCCCCACCATCCCAGGGAACAATTCCTTCCCCAATTCCCATCTATCCCTGCCCTCTGGCAGTGGGAAGCCATTCCCTGTGTCCTGTCCCTCCATCCCTTGTCCCCAAGTCCCTCTCCAGCTCTCCTGGAGCCCCTTTAGGCCCTGGAAGGGGCTCTGAGCTCTCCCTGGATCCTTCTCTTCTCCAGGGGATCATTCCCAGCTCTCCCAGCCTGGCTCCAGAGCAGAGGGGCTCCAGCCCTCGGAGCATCTCCGTGGCCTCCTCTGGTTTTGCTCCAACAGCTCCACTCCTTCCCTGTGTCGAGGATCCCAGAGAACCATCATGAGCCACAGCCCAAGGTACAGACCATGGGTCAGGTCCTGTCTGGGTCTGGTTTTACAGAGCAACCCCTGATGGGTCCAGTGGCATTCGCTCGGCGAAGGCAGCTCAGTAAAAACCTCAGCAGGAATAATCAGACACAGCCTGAACAATATCACAATTTATCCTCACTAAACCCCTCAACTGCTCAACCACAGCCACCTATTGCAAAGACCGAGAACGAAACTGTAATGCAAAGATGCAAAAAAATCCCAAACTCATTTAAATGGTCATGGTTGAGAACCCTTGCAGCTGCTATTCTAGTTCAGAACAAGGATTCTCTCAATGTTGTTTTGAAAGGGCAGATTTCAGTAAGGACAGAAAAACACCCCCAAATTCACAGTTGTAATCCTTTGGCTTTCCAACACTGAATGAGGTTTTTTGACAGAAATAAATAAATAACACATGTCCAAGTGGGTTCGAGATAAGATTTTGGCAGGTGGCACTTTTTGCCCAGAAGAACTGCACTCAATATTTATCATTTCATGCCTGTCTGACCTGAAGAATATCTTGTCAAAGCAGAGAGAAAACGAATATTAAGTTGGCATTTAAGTCACACTGGGATTAATGGCCATGTTCCTAAGAGCATCCCAAGTGAGCATCAGGGCTGGGAAGACGTCTTGAAGCTACAAATAAAAAAAAATTAAATAACAGGTCAGAGCAAGCAGAGTTGTGAAAGCTTGAAGCAAAAACTGAGTTTTTATCTGCAGCAGGGATCGTCGCTGCAGCCCCGCAGCTCCCTGGGAGAGGGGACGTCCCACTCTGAGCCTGCACAGTTGGTCCTTGCACTTGTGAACTTGAGGATCCAATTACAGGATGAAACCCGGCTTTGAACTTCTTGTGGTATTTTCCAGCTGGGGCCTCGGCAAAACCGCACCAAGGTTTTCTGAAACCGAGTGCTTTGGCCGTGGAGATGAATTTAATCCCCACTTTCCAGCTGAGCACCACGAGCAGCGGAGTGGAGGGTGGGTGGTTTTTACCTGGGGCTGAGTCACCTGGAATTTGATTTGGAGAAATGGGATGAAGCCCGTGGCCAGATGTGCGCACTGCTGGGGACGGCAGGTGCCACCCAAAACCAGCCCTTCCTCCTGCATCTCCTCTCCTGTATCAGTCATCACTGGTTTAGGTAAAATTAAACAGCAGATCTTTTAGGGGAAGGATCACACACCACTTTTTTATTTGGTCCAAGGAGGTGCTGGTGCGTTTTAAGTTCAATCACGCAGTTCTTGCAAGCTTTGCTCCAGTTTTCTACTCGGAATGAAGAACTCGTTTTAAAATCTGAAAAACCACTCTTTTAGCCTTCCTTCACTTCTAATAGCCAAGGAGAAACCAGATTTACATATGAGCATTGCTACTTTCTGCCAAGTTCTTCAAGGACGGAGACATCCCTGGAGTTCAGAGACCCAGCTCAGTTTTGACGCTGTTGGTCGGCGCTCTGGGCAGATGCTCGGGAGCAATAAATTCTCATGGCTCTCTGCAAGTCCCGCCTCTGGACTTTCCCTTTATGCTTCCGCCTGCTTCCTGCGCTGAATTACAGCAACGCAGCTCCCCTTGCACTGGCACAAGCTCTGCCTCGGCGTAATTACCCCACTGTGAATTCCTCGACAAGCCCTTTCCCTGGCTCAGGGCTCCACAATCTGTGGGAAGCATCTCCCTGGAGGGGCACAGCTTGGAGGGAGGATATTGTTTCCATTCACAGCCCTGGAACATGCTAATTACGCTGGGAGGAAAGAGGGGGGGCGGCAGCTTTCACTTGGGAGGGACAGGCCGGGCAAATAGTTTGTGAAACGCCAACTTAACCCCATCTTGTAGGGAATTGTCTCCGGCTCTTTTCCCCCTTCCTAGTTACTGTAATGAGGGGCTGACTTCCCAGATTAGCTCCGGCTATTTAAATGCTAATTTAATTAACAAAACATCCTTGGGGGGGAGGCACTGCTTGTCCCTCCCATTCATTTATCGAGTTTCTGAATGCGACACTGTTTTCATCAGGTTGAGGAGCCACAGTTATTGCTGTGCCCACCTGGGTGCGGCAGGGCTTGAAGAGGGATGTGGACGAGAAAACACGAGGTCCTTCATCTCTTTTTTCTTTTCTTTTCTTTTCTTTTCTTTTTTTTTTTTTTTTTTTTTTTTTTTTTTTTTTTTTTTTTTTTTTTTTTTTTTACCCAACTAAATTTGATTACTTTTGTTTAGAAATTCGTGCTTGCATGTGTCCTGCCCGGGGTGTGCGTTATCACCAGCCTGCCAGGGAAGAAGTTTTTGCTTTTATCTCGATGAAGGTACGAATGTTTCAGCTCTCAGATCATCTAGAAAGAATTTTATCTCCGGGCAAGCCAGAAAACATGACAGTCCTTTGGATGCCCGTTCATCCAAAACCACAGCAAGCAACAAATCAAGTGCGTTTTAAATCCACTTTTCCATTTGTTCGGCTGCGCGTCGAAAGAGAAGCATCAATTATGGATTTGCTGTGGACCTACTTTGTGCCCATAAATCATTCAGGCGTTGGAAAACCAAACCAGGGGATCTTACCAGGGTTTAGTCAAACTTTGAAGCGCTCAGCACTTTTGAAAAAAGCTCAGCACCTCTGGGACAGTCCTGGGATGCATCCAGGGCATCCAGCAGCTCTGTAGCACCTGCAGTGATGAGATCCTCGGCACAAAATATGCGGTGAAGCATTTAAAAAGTAAAACCTGTTGCTATTGTGTATTTTTTAATAGATTTTTGTTTTGTCCAGTCCCTGGAGTAATAAGTTTTCATCTGATTGTGTCTTCTGGTTTTTCTTGCTTTTTAGCCTGAAGATACGAATGTATAAATGAAGTAGAAATTTGGAGGCACAGGAAAAAACAGAAGACAAGTTTGTTACGAATTTATTTCTACTTTAATTGGGAAAGAAAGTGCCAAGGAAAACCAATATTTAGAACAGGTAAAAAAAAAAATCTGCATAAAGCAGCAAATCAATTTTTCCAAATCAGTTGTGTCAAAATTCTGCTTGTTATAAAATTTTATTTATTTATTTCCAGAGGAATTGCTGAAATTTCTCATGCAACACGTTGTGCAAACGTGCGGGTTCAGGAGATTCGCCTCAATTTTTGCAAAGCACTTTCTGTGCTTTATTATTTTAACAGGAACATTGTCAATTTGAAGGATTGGTTGTTTCCAAGGCCATTCGTAACTCTGAATTACACTGATCCTGAGATGCATTTTTAAAGGTATTTTTGTGTGACCTCCTGCCCTCACTGTGAACGGAATCCCCAGATAAATAAACGAATCCTTGACGTCTTCTTGCAGCAAAATATAACAGAGTAAAGCCCAAACAAACTTTTTATAGACATCTCCCACTTTTTAAAAGTCACTCCAAAGTTCAAAGTCCTGGCCATAAATTTTATGGCATTATAGGACGTGATGCTTTTTCTTACATTACCCAGAGGGAATCCCAGGCTCTGATATCTCCATAAATCCCATCCATGCCCTGTTTATAGAAGAGAAATTCCTTATAGCTGTGCTTTAATAATGGGATTTCAACACAAATTTTACCTTTGGCAGCAACACAGGGCCAGGTAATATCAGCAATTTATGTGCTGGTACAATGAGGCCCCTAATGAGAATTTTCTCCACTTGTTGACTAAAAATTTTTATTATCCTTATCAGCTGCTCAGTTTGCTGATCCAGCCTGTGCCAAAGCAACTGGTTTTACCCGTCGTGTTGCATTTTCTTGGAGTGGTTCTTTCCTCAGACAAAGATTCCACACTGGATTTCATCTGTCTGAAAATAAAATAGATTTTCTGTCCTTGGAGGAAACAGAGAATCTCTAGAGAGCTCAGAAATTACAAAATTTAGCAGGAGAGCTAAATTAAATTAAAATTTAGCAGGTTGAGCTGTTGCAAGACAAGTTTGTTATCCCAGAAAATCAACCCCCCCCCAACACAAGGCAGTCACCGATACTCTGAAGAATGCATATTTAGGGAGTTGTGTAATGTTTGCAGCCTTTATCTCCTCGTAATTCTGAGGTACAGGATCGGTGAGACCCGAACTGCCTCGACTTCAAAGGCTGGAATGTGTTACAGCTTCATCTGCTCAATCTTGTTCTTGCTGCAGAGGAGACACCTGCAAAAGCCACATTTTTCAGCTTTTTCACCCATCCCCCCTTTCTCTCCTCATCACTTTCCCTCGGACACCCGATAGGTCTAAATTTTCCCGTTGCATTTACACCAATAATATTCAAAATAATTTAATGCGTTTTGCAAATAGCACTGCCGGCCAAAGTGCCAGCTCCAGATCTCCCCAGATTTAATGAGTCGGTGATTCGATGTTGAAACTTGTGCAATTGTGATGAGTGGGGGTGATGCTGTCACCAGCGGGAGCCGCAGGATTTATTGATGAAACAGGATTTTATCAGCCACCGAGCATTCCCTTCTGACTCCACGGGCAAGAGTGACACCCGCTGGCTGTGGAGCAAAATAAAATCAGCTCTGGTTGCAATGTTCCCTTTTCCTCTCTTCGTTTAGTCCTTTTTTCCCTGCTGATTTTAAAGGAAGAGCTGGCGCGGGGATGTATTTCTACCCCCTGTAGAATGAGCATCCATCACCTGCTGGCACAGACTCCCCGGGATCTGGATTCCCCGGGAGCAGCTCCTTTGGGAGAGCAAAGGGATGCTGGCACCCCTCCCGTGGCTCCCAAAACTCTGCAGCCAAGCAGGGAGGCACGGATGGGGCCCTGGCATCCTGAATTTGGGCAGAGGATTGCCACTGATCCTGCCACAGCCCTTCCCGAGTTTTGTCCAGGCTTGTGGTCATTAGGACATGATTTATTTTAACCTTGTTTCATCTAAAATAACAAGATTAGCTCAGTTATCAGAGAGAGGTGGATACCTGGGAGTTCTTTTTTGCTTTGTGACTGCTAGATGTTTTTTATTATACACTAAAAATTGTGGGACAAAAGGAACGAAACAGCATTTTTTTTACTACTACTGTGGTTGTAACCTGAATACCTTCACTAGGTGGTTCTTGAAGTGCACTGTGAATGGTTAAATACCCCAAGGAGAGTACTAAAAAAGAGATAAATCAGTAATATTGCGTGGAAAATGGGCTTTATTTGGACTTTCATTTGGAATTACTAAACATGAAAATGGAAATATCCAGGTAATTACATCACTCACTGAGCTGGGGCTTTAATAAATGTCAAGAGCTGGCAGAGCCCTGCTCAGAGCTGGTGTCACAGGCTCCTCTGGAAATGTGCCCATGGAACAAACCAATGGTTTGGCTCCTAAATCCCAGTTCCTGTGATGTTTCTGTGTGGGAGAGCCGTGATTTTCCACGTTCCCTAAGGCACCCATCTGTATCTCAACGTGCAGAGAGAGGAAGCTCAGGTTGAGGTCTGAGCATTCCAGTTTGGTTTACTGGGAAAATGAAGCCCAGCTCTGATATTTGGATCTTGATGCTGGCTCTGCTTCCAGTTCTCTGCTGCCCTGGTGCTGCTGGATTGAGGAGCTGGGTGATGCTGTTTCAAACTGAAAACATGGAGCAGGGGAGGGTTGTTGGAGACACAGATCTTGGTGCTCTGGTGCCTCACTCTGGCTGCAAAATTAAGAAAATGCAGAAATATTGTCTCTCAAAATGTGGGAACATCTGAGTGAAATTAATGAAATTCTCTCTTGAATGCAGTAGAAAGGAGCATCATTTTTGGGTCACTAAGTTTTTGGTGTTTTCAAAATGGCAGAGAACCATTTTGAAACCATTATGAGCATCACGTGCCCCCAAGTGCCACATCCACGTGGCCTTAAACCCCTCCAGGGATGGGGACTCCACCACTGCCCTGGGCAGCTGTGCCAGGAAGAAATTGTTCCCAATATCCAATCTAAACCTCCCCTGGAGTAACTTGAGGCCATTTCCTCTTGTCCCTTGGTCCCTGGGAGCAGAGCCCATCCTCCCCTGGCTGTCCCCTCCTGTCAGGGAGTTGTGCAGAGCCACAAGGTCCCCCCTGAGCCTCCTTTTCTCCAGGCTGAGCCCCTTTCCCAGCTCCCTCAGCCTCTCCTGGTGCTCCAGCCCCTTCCCCAGCTCCGTTCCCTTCTCTGGGCATAACCAAACACCCAAACCTCCTTCTTCCATTGTCAAACAGCTTCACAGCTTCAGCACAGCTCTCTCATTCAGCAAATATCGGATTAACAAATTGTGTCTGGAGAAAGTGGCTCCAGAATGAAAATGTCCCCCAGGCCCTTCTGTGCCAGGCTGCCCTTTGGCTTTTCCTTCTTTTCCATTCCCTTCTCCACCTCCATCTCCTTTTCCCTTCTCGAAGCATTGAAGATGTGGCAAAATGGGAGTTTTCACAATCAGAAATCCACAGCCCTGAGGCCACGCAGAAATCCTTGCTCAGCCTCAACGCAGCACCTCAGCTCCCTGAGTTTCTCTGTTTCTTCCTCTCCCTTGTGAAGTGAAAATAACGAAAAGCCAAATAAAAGCATCAAAATGGGAAGCATCAGGAAGACTCAGCCGAGCTAACAAGTCCAAGGGCTGGTCCAGATGTTGTGTTTGGGGACTCTCGTGGAAAAGATGTGCTCAGGGCTTTGCCAGATGCAGCCAACCCTCACTGCCTCCAATTATCCCAGGGATCTCGTGTAGCATTAAAGATTTCACTGAATGTGCTCCAAGTGCTAAGTCACTGCTAATCTGTGGTCAAATCATGAATTAGCAGCATGAAAAAAAAAAAGAAAAAGAGAGAAAACTGTGTTGCTCACCACGAGTTGGTGGGAACTTTTCCCCCTGACTTCCACAGGGGGTCTTTTATTTCCAGTTTTGCACATCCCTTTCTTGGCCAGTTTTTGACACCTCTGCTGTGTAGGAGCCATCCCTTACTCTTCCAACCCATAACTCGTCTGAGTTCATGGGTGATGCTGTGCACATCCCCTGGGGCAGTGCATGGATTAAAATAGGCACCTGCAAGTGGAATATTCACATGAATTAGCTAAACAAATCACCCTGCAAAAGGAGAACACTGATTCACAGCAGAACCAGAAATACTGGAGTGGTGGATTTGAAACTGGCCAGGGCATGTCCAGATTTATCCCAAATCAGAATTTGTATTTAATGATATATCCCAGAGCAAGGAGGAACCACTGTAGTCTCTGACCCCTCTGCTCTTTAGAAATGAGGAATTTACACCCTGATTCTTTCCCTAAATCTTCAATTCTTTCCATAACCAGAGCTGCCAGTGCTTTATCTCCAGTTTGAGTCAGTTTTGGTTCTAATCCCAGCCTTCAGATCATTCTGTCTTCATGTTCTAAATTGTATTTTAAATAGGTGAGATTGTTTGCTTCCCACTCCATATTTTCGACAGAGATGCTCTGAAACTTGCTGAAGGCTCAGATAGGAGCAGGAAGGCACCTTTCTGTCCTCCTTCAGCCCCTAAAAATATGGGATCCAATCACAGAAGGGGTTGTGAAGCACTGGAACAAGCTGCCCAGGGCAGTGGTGGAGTCACCTTGCCTGGCAGTGTTCCAAAAACGTGTGGCTGTGGCACTTGAGGCTGTGGTTTAAGGGTGACCATGCTGCTGGGCCTCATTGATGATATTTTTCAGCCCTAAAGATTCTGTGGGTCCATGACATCAGAACTCTCCCCTATCTTTGCAGTGTGAAAGAGAAGAAAAAAAGAACCTGGAAGACAATTTTGCTTTTCTAGAACAAGTATCAAAGATACACAGAATAAATCACCTTTTTGCTGGGGCTGGTGTCCCTCTGGGGCACAGGGAGGCTTAGAGGGTCTAATTCATAGTTGGGTAAAGGGAATGGCTCCCACTCCAAACAGCCTTTTCCATGTTTTAGGTCACAGATCTGCAAAGATCCTCCTTGCTGTCTTTCCAATCATCCCAGGCACCACTGGAGCTGCTTTTCTCCTGCCCTGCCAGCACCAGGGTGGTTATCAGGGAGATGAGTGGCTCTGGGAACAGGTTGTTCCAGCTGCTCAGAGATGCTCAGTGCCCTGCCTGGTGTATTTTACAGGAACTTGGTGCTTCAGAAAGTCATCCTGGCCCTCCTTTATGGCTTCCCACTGCCAGAGGACAGGGCTAGGTGGGATATTGGGAAGGAATTGTTCCCTGTGAGGGTGGGGAGGCCCTGGCACAGGGTGCCCAGAGAAGCTGTGGCTGCCCCTGGATCCCTGGAAGTGTCCAAGGCCAGGCTGGACAGGGCTTGGAGCAGCCTGGGACAGTGGAAGGTGCCAGGGCTGGACTGAGATGAGCTTTGAGGTCCCTTCCAACCCAAACCATTCCATCTTTCCCAGGCACTGATGTTCTCAGGCAGAAGGGGGAGCCCACACATTATTTTTTGTGTGTGATCCTCTCAAAGCAGCGACAAACCATGAGAGCAGGAGGGATTTTGGAACACTGAGAGCTCCTGCTTGGCTGGAGTTACAGACACACACAACCCGGGGAAGGCAGGGCCTGACTGCTCTTATCTCTTCCCTTGCCACAATGAGAAATCGAGGAAGATTTGAATTCTAAACAACTTTATCTTGTGTCATCACATCAGCTCGAATGCCAGAAAACAGAATTTAATTAAGAACTTGTTAAACAAACAAAAATACAGAGGGAAAACAGAGCCTTTAGAAACGGAGTAAGTCACTGCCGCGTGACATTTATTTTTTGCTAATTTACTTACACACCCACTGGGAAACCAAATAAGTCATCTGTACAGTGCTGCTGTGGTTATTTGTACAGAAACAGTGTGTCAGATGCTTCCCAAGGATGCACGGGAATGTTAAACCATTAAACAAGCTCTGGGCTTTTGTTGGGAACTTCTCTCTGGATGAGCAGCTGAATGAAAGCACTGGGGAGGCTTTTTGGTCCCTGCCCAAACCCCCTTCCAATCTTTTCTCAGCGCAGAAGCTTCCAGGCATGTCTTTAGTCACAGATCCTCCCCCAGCCTATAACCAACGTTTTGATCCATGCCTGTGCATCCAGGGAAACCCCTGAGTTCATTGGAGCTCTGAGAACCCCCACAGTTCAGCCCCCTGGGATGGGTTTCTTGTTACTTTTCTCCAATAAAAGGTTTGATTGCTCTTTCTGAGGAGTTTGAAAGCAAGGAGGTTCTTTTGACTCGTGGTTTTAACACCATCTCTGCTATTCTTTGCAGAATTCCAGAGCCATTTAGGTTGGAAAAGACCTCCAAGACCATCAACCTGTGACTGGTCCCCACCTTGTCACCGGCCCAGAGCACTGAGTGCCACATCCAGTCCTTCCTTGGACACCTCCAGGGATGGGGACTCCAAACCTCCCTGGGCAGTTCCAATGCCCAACCACCCTTTCCATGGAGAAATTGTTCCTGCAGAGAAATTCTTCCTGACAAGAAATTCTTCCTGAAAGAAGGAATTGGTGGCACTACCCATGTGCAGGCTCTACGTGAGAAATTTGTCTCCCAAAAAAAAATTTGAGACTGGGAAAATAATGTGCAGGTTTGGAGGGCCAAAGGAATCTGAGGCTGTAGCGGGACTTGGAGCTGAAAATCTCAGCTACAGGCTGGTAGGAGATCCCTTAAAACTAGAGGTGAGAATCTGGAGAATACAGAATATAATCAGCCCAAGAATAGAACTTGATTTCTTATGCTGAGGTATATATTAACTTTTACTTGAAACTGCAGTGGAAGCTTGGCCAAGAAAAACATCCCATTAAACGGGAGAAGGTTTCAGCCTACATGGGGGAGAAATCCTTCCAACGTTGGTGGTTTTGCACCTGATGTAAAGACAAACTCCAAAAGGTGAACTGGAAATGGTCTCAGGAAATGGTGTTTCTGTTCAAAGGATGAAAATCTGTCTGTTGCATTGATTGAGATGATGTTCAGGAAGCAGGAATTCAGAGAGATGGAAAGTACAAAAATACAAATGAAGAGCAGCCCTACATGGAATTATAGAAACAGCAAAGAAAAGACAAAATTTTGAAAAGAAAAATGCCCCAAATAAAAATTTAGGACAGAAAATTTTAGTAGAGAGGAGCTCCACTAAACAGCAAGACTTTGGTCCTGAAAGAAAAATTATTCCTGTGGTAGTTTGCTGGAAAGGAAAACAAATTTTCCCATAAGATTCAATGTTTAACAGAACAATTGAAATGCTCAGGGATGTGATCCTGCAGCTTAAAATCATTCCCACCCAAACCCCATCCCTGAACAGAGGCACAAGGTGGTAGAGGTGGTGTGGTACTTAAATCATACAATATTGAATTCCTTAAAATTGTACAGTTTTTGCAGTTGTACTCCAAACAACTGTGTCTTCATAGGTATTTTAATGCATATAAATAATTTTCTCAGAAATAAATTGCCACCAATTGCCAAAATAATTTGGTGGCAGGAGGGTGAGGGACAGAAAAAGTCAGCTGAGAGCCGTCAGGAGAGCAGGGTACCAAATGATTGTCAGGGAATCTGCAAAACACTGGGAAGGGAAGTGGTGGAGAGAAGGGTATTCCTGTGCTCTTCAACAGCTTCCTCCTTCCAGGAGAAATCTGAAAAATTGTAACAGAAAAAAACAGAAGAGAAAAGGTTTGTGTGTAAAGCTAAATATACTTTAAGAAATCTGCAGACTGAAGGGACATAAATTTATTTGCTTGTGATGTTAATTCTGGATTAGAAACACAAATGCTAGGGATTCACATAAAATTGAAATGTTTACTCTGAAGGGACTGCATGGTTAAAAGCCTTTGCAGCCTCAGAATAAGGTAGATATGGTGTTAAAATAGACACAGAAGGGGCAGTACCCTCAGGGAAGTTGCTCCTCATCCAGTGAGGAATTCTTTATATCCCAAGGATGGATACCCTGGAGGAGGCTGGAGTCCATCCAGCCCAGAGTCCTGTCTCCAGGAGTGGGGGTAGGGAACAGCAGAGAACAAAGTGCATGGATCTGATCCTGCTGCCCAGCCTGGAAATGTGATTCCCACCTACAAACTCCAGAGGGCTGGGAAAGAGATAAACACCTTCTACATGGGGGGAAAAAGGAGGAGGATTTCAGTGCTCAAGCAAAACTGGAAAAACCCAGGCTGGGGAGGCCTTGGAGGAGCATTTCCCTGGGCATGGAGACATTCCTGTTCTAAACTGTTCAGGCTCTATGGAGAGTTTTCCCAGCCTGTGTCCTTGCAGGTCGCTGCAGCACAGCTCTATAGGGATAACTTTAGGAAATTCAGATTTGTATTGGCAAAACTGGAATCTAGCCCAGCAAAGCTGTTCAGACTGGGAGTGAATTTTGAAGATTCCCTCTCCAAATAAGCTGATTTATCCAGGTGCTACTCTGCACTGGAGCTGCCAGCTGTCCTTCCCAACTCTCCCATTTCCCTGGGATGTCCCAGGACCTGATTGTGTGGCTGCCCTTGGATTGCACCCTCGTGACATATGGGTCCCAGAGCTGGTGTGTTTGGGACCACTTGGGTTTGGACTGCTGTGGTGGGAACACCATCCCTGGAAGTGTTCAAAGGGTGTGGATGTGGCACTTGGGGATGTGTTTTAGAGGTGAACAGGGCAGTGCTGGGGGAATAATTTGACTCCATGACCTTGGAGGGCTTTTCCAACCTTAATGACTCTGGGACTCCACCATCAGTGCCAGGAGCCTTTCAGGAGCAAGGTCTCAGAGGCTCTGGGGGAGTTCCACATGCGGCCCCACAGACAGCAGCAGCAGTGACCCTCCCATTGTCCCTGCTCCTGTGCTCCCTCTCCAGTGCTGAGGAGTTGCTAAGCAACCTCCATCCATCCAGGCAGCAGCCAGCAGCACCAGCAGCACCAGGACACCATGGCGTGGGTACCATTTTGTCCTGCAGCAATGATTCCACCTGGGAAAACCCCATTCTTCCCCTCCCAGCCAACAGCAACCTCAGCTTTGCAGAAACAAGCAGCTGGGAGATGGACAGAGCTGGCCTTTCCCTGCTTTGGCTCACAGGGAGGCTTTTAGGATGGGGAGGATTTCCATCAGCAGGAGCAAAATGGGACATTTGTAGGTCCAGCCCTGGCCCCCAGGTGTGTGATCACAGAGCTGTGGAATGGTTTAGGTTGGAAGGAGCCTTTAAAGCTCATCTAGTCCAACTCCCTGCAGTGGACAGGGACATCTTCAAGTAGATCAGGTTGCTCCAAGTCCCATCTGACCTGGCCTTGAATGTTTACTGGCATGGGGATCTACTGCCTCTCTGGGAAACCTCTATCAGTGCCTCACCACCCTCATAATAAAAAAATTCTTCCTTATATCTGGTCTAAATCACCTGTTTTTTACCTTAAAACCATCACCCCTTGTCCTGTAGCAACAAACCCTAATAAAAAGTTTGTCCCCATTTTCTTTATAAGCCATGGGAAGTGATGGGGAAGGTCAGGCAGGGACAGGGTGGGAGCTGGACAGGGGAGGACCTTGCCTGGCTCCCCAAAAACCCTCCAGGGGCAGAGAGACCTCAGGAGTGACTGAGGTGTTGGAAATGTCCAGCCAACATCCGTGCAGCTTTAGCATCCTAAACGTGTCTCACCTGGCAACTCTTCATTGCCAAGGCTCGTTTTCCCATAAAAATAAAAAAGCTTTGCCTACAGGATTGAAGTCACGGATATTTATGGCAGCTTTTCTTGAAAGCTATCGAATTGTAGCTGTGTTTCTCTGACTGGAAAATATTTGGGAGTTTTTTTTTCCCCTGTGCTGCCTCCTTCCAGCCCCTGGGTGCTGTTGGAAGGGCATCGCTTTCCACCGGGATTTGCAGGAATATTTAACGGGCGGACGGATTGCTGGGAGCCAGCACTTTGGGAAGCCACACAGGCGTTTCTGGTGCGGTTTCCTTCGCGCGTCGCTCGCATCCATCCTTCCCCAAGCCTCCCGCCTTCCTCCACGCAGAGTTTCGGGCTGCTCCTCCTCCCCAAAGGCCGCAGGGATTTTCCGCGTCCCTCTCCCGGCGCTGAGCCCCCCTCTAGCGGCTGCTGCTCTGGAATGTTGGAATGCTGAGGGATGCGCTGCACGTTCAGGAACGGTCAGCGGTGCCAAAGGCAGATGCTGTGCCAGAGGCCGGTGGCCCCTGCGGGATGGGGAGCAGGAGCCTCGGCACATCCCCCGCTTGTGCCGTGCCCTGGCTGTGCTGGTTTGGCCGCTCTGATGCGATTCCAGCTGCTCCTCCATCGGGATGAGCTGCTCGCGATGCGGGATTTGCTGTCCCGATCCGCGGGGAGGGGTGGGAATGGGAAGAGCCGTGTCAGGTCAAGGGCGCTTCTCCTTCCCGGCGGTTTTGCCTCGCCAACAGTTTGGATTTATCCAGACCAGACATGCCAGGGGAAAAGCTGGCTTTATCTGAAATCTCATTACGGCCCCTCTGCGTTTCATCACCCTGCAGACGCTCTCTGCTGCAGCATCACTCCGTGCAGCAGCAGGAATTGCAGGGGAAGCCTCCAGGCCTGGTGGGAAGGGAAAGGTGCTGCAGGATTCCCAACATCTCCATTTCTGCACCCCCGGGGGAGCTCAGCCCGCAGGAATGACCCTGCAGCCCTGTCGGGGTTAAACCACCAAGCCTGGAACCAGCCGTGGGGGTTTCTGGCCGGCTGGGGGATGTTGTGCACGTGTTGGGAAAACGAGGGCGCAGGGGAGCATTTCCTCCTGCTTGGGCACCACCAGAGCAGCACATCCGAGCCTCCCCGGGGTGAATATCCAGAGGTGTGTGAGGCACTGCTCATCTGAGAGCCACAGATCCAGGCCCATCAAAGCAGGAAGGGCTTTGGAAAGCCGGGGTGATTATTTCAATGTAAACATCACTAAATCTGCCGTCGATGGTGTTAACAAAACCCATCCAGACTGAATGGAGCAATCAGGCTTGATATCTATCCCCAAAACTCTTCTCCCAGCAAGCAGCACATGCCAAGAATGATTTCTGACTGATGAAAACTCAGGTTGTCGCTGTCTTTTATGATCATGGATCTTCCCTGGGTTTTCTTGGTTCCAGTCTCAGTCTCAGGGCTGTTCCTTTGGCTAATTAAAGGACAACAATTTGTTAATTACTGACCAAAATTTCCAGTGCTCATTGAGATATTTTGCATTTTGCTCAGCTTGACTATTAAAGTAAACTGGAGCCACGAGGACTTGGAGCCACGAGGACTTGAAACTCCCTCTGGTCTGGGGCTGATCCCTCAGGGTGTTTGGGGTGTGATACAAAACATGAGCACAGACATTCACATTACACATGGAAACCTCTATTTTAACACTGAAATGTGGTTACAGCAGCACATTTGCCACCTTCCAGCTCAGTTATTTCCCTGCATCACAGCCAGGGATTTATAGGAAGCAGATCTGGGCAGTAATTAGGATAATTTAAACTGGGATCTCAACTGGATTTCAACTTTCAGCTGGGATTTCCAAGCAGTGCTATAGGGGAGCAGGAGACCCCTGTCCCAAGGGATGTGTCACTGCTCAGCTGAAGCAGAAGATGCCAGTTCAAAGTGACAATCCCAACCCCCTTGCCCCTCCTGAAGGTCACTGGGGACATAATGGGTAGAGAACAGCTCCTTTTGTGCCATGTGAGATATTTATATATCTAAAGGCTGCTGGTCACTGGGAAGCTGCCCAAGACTTTAATGCTTTAATTGCTGTTTCCTGTATGTTCCCCTCTCTGTTGTTCATCACAGATGACAATTGTGGTTTCATGTCCACGGGGCTGGGCTGGGTCTCCCCAGGAATCTCATCTCCTTGTGCAATTACTGCTCCTGGATATCTCTGGGTATGGCCTTGAAGTCTCCCCCCAACTAAAATCATCCATAAAAACTCAATTTCCGAGTGGGAAGTCCTACAGGATGATGTTGGTCCCTTTTTTACCCTGAGGTATAAAGGAGGGATGGAGCAGAGATCTGGGCATCCCTGAAATGACCCATAAAACTGCTGGGGTGAGACCAGGATGGACAGGATGCACGACAAAAACCAGGGCTGGACTAGAAAACAAGCACATTTTGGCTACTCTGGGACTCTCTGGTGGTGCCACAGAGCTGCATTAGTGCAAAACAGGGCACAATTGGATCTTCTGAGCCTTGCAGATAAATACACCATTTGCTCCACCCTGATATTGATCCTGAAATAAAACCATGCCGCCCTCCACTCCCACTGCCATTATCTCCAACCCCAAACTCCCAGAAAACCCAGTAAGAAACCCCCGGATCACAAAATTGCTTCCAATTTCTTGGTTGCATTTTTAGTGCTCTTTCTAATGTACTTTGGATTTGCCTTCTGGTTTTTTTATTTTTTTGTTTTTTTTTTTTTTTTTAGCTGCTTGAGTAAACTCAGCTCATCCCTCAAAGCTTTTGGACACTGAGGTTTTTAAGAACTGAGTTTTGCCTTTGGGGCCAGGGCTTTAGGGGAAACAACATATATCTATGTGTGGATATGTATTCCTACAGATATTTATACCTTCATAAAATGGTAAAATTGCATGAGCTGGTGACAAGAATCTCTTTGAGAGGGTGACAAATCACCTACAGCAGGGACAAAGGTTGGCTGGGCTCATTTGAGCTGATCCCTTGTGGGTTTCACACATGAACCCCCTTTCCATGTCTGGAAACACTGGGATACTCCCTGAATTTGGGCTGGGCTGCAGCCAAGGACTGGATGTTTGCTTTAAATCACAGAGGTTTTCTCTGCCACAGTTTAAAAGCTGATGCTGGGCTCAAGTCGTGCCAGGATGAGTTTTATCAGTGATAGGAGGGAGAACCTGACAAAAAGGGTTATAAATCTATCAGGACATTAAAAAAAAAAATTAAAAAGGAGGTCTGTTCTCCCCTGGGCATTTTAACAAAGGGGGTTGCCCTGGGATTGAGTCGGTGCCCCTCACATGCCTCTGGTTATTTCACCTCCTGGCACTTTCTCCTCCAAAGCTGCCATTGGCACTCAGGAAATCTGCTGGCAAAAGCTGCTGAGAATTGTGTTTGTGAGTGGGGCTGCTGCCACCTCTGCCAGGGGCACTGCTGCCCCTGCTCTTTGGGGAGCACTGCTGCCAGGCTGCTCTCTGGGGAAAGGTCAGGGCAGCAGCACCAGGCAATCCCAGCCCAGGGAGCTGCTCCCCCGCCACGGCATCACAGGAAGGATCTGAGCCTTCATATTTAATGCATGAGGAGAACCAGGATGATCTTTCTTATAGCCAGTGCTCTCAGATTTCATTTTATTTTAATTGCAGGGCAGTAAGGGGTTTGAAATTTGGGGTTGGGGCCCCCAGGTTGGCAGGAGAGGTCTGTAGGATCAAAATCTGGACTTAGAGCTTTGCTGGAGCCAATTCCTTATCCTGAGGACCAGGGACCATTGGGGAGCCCGTGGATCATAGAATCACAGAATGGTTTGGGTTGGAAGGGACATTTAAAGGTCACCTAGTTCAGCCCCCTGCAAGGAGCTGGAACATCTTCAGCCAGAGGATGGCTCCTGGTCAGGAATATGCTGGAGCCGGGCAGGGAATGATGTTGGAATGGTGGATTCAAGCTCCTTTTTCACCTGAGGGCACCTCCAGCTTCCCCTCCCCTGAAACTAAAGAAAGTATTTTGGATTAAACTCTGATTTTGAGCTGTTAGGTTTTGTTGCAGAAGAACAGGAATCTGGAGGTCTAGAGTGTACACTCTGTTTTGCCAGTGATGTGCTGGCTGGCAAGTTTTCCCTCTGTTAAATCCATGCTTAATCCTCCTTGTACCTTGCTGGATTTGGCCACTAGCTTGGAGAACTACTTGTACCATCCTTCAGTGGGTTAAAAAATGTCTATTTTCCCTCTCCAGACACTGTATTGCCCTTTCATCTCTGCTGATTTTGGCCTTGATAATTTTAAAGTGAAATCCTTGAATCCCATAGAGTGCTCCAGAATTTTAACCCCTGGCCCATGGATGGGGCAAGGCAGCTCTTACGATATAGAGATTTTCCACACCACACAAATGAGGCAAGAAGGAAAGAGATGGGAATTGGGAGTTATTTTTAAGGGCATTTCAGGTGTCACCTCTCTTTTCCATTGGCTGCCAGTGAAGGAAGTGGCACACAAAGAGCCTTTGGGATTTTAATTGTCATTTCCAGGTTAGCTGGACTGATGGACTGATGTTAGGGTGGAACAAGACCTTTGGATCTCACTTGGTCCAGCCCCAGCTGGTCCTTAGCTATTATTTTAAAGCAATTTAGTATTTTTTTCCAAGAATGATGGGAAATACTGGGCTCTAACCCAGCCCCTTGTCCCAAGGCAGGATCAAGTGTTTTCTTCTGTCATTCCTGTCACACATTTCTCTAACTTGGTATTCAACCCTCCCAGGAGCAGGGACTCCATCCTGGTTGCAGGTAATCCATCCCACACTAAACTAATCCCACAAGGAGGAGCTCCCCTGGTAGCAGGAAAAACTGCCAGAATCAACAGCATCTACCAATATTTGTTTTATTGACTGTATCAGTCACTGCCCCTGGTTTTGTCTGGGCTGTTGGGATCGTTAACTCCGGGCTAACGAGGGCAGCTTAAGAGGGTGCTGCACTGGGGAGTGATAAGGAGAGAGGATGGAGAGGTAAATCCAGGTCCCTCCTAGGTCTAGAGTTAATCACTGCTGTAGGGCCCTTTCCCACTGTGAATCACATCACCCCATGTGAAGCAACCTCAGGAATTTCCCTTGTCCCCAGGAAAATCTGACCAGAGAAATTCCTCGCCGTACAGCAGAGCTCAGAGTGGTGAGGGAAAGGAGAAGAAAATGCAATATAATGGGCCACAATGTGGTGCTACCTATAAATATTTTACCAGGAAAGGTATGCAACTGGTATTTTGAACAAATCCCCAGCCACAGTTTTAATAAAGTGCCTTTAGCTGCCACTCTGCCGTGTTTAAATCTAATTCCAGTTGTCAGTCAAATCGCTGCGTGTTATTAACCTATGGGCATAATTGCCTATTCCAAGTCTGCAGCTCTAAGAGGCTTTATGTATGATTGTAATAAATGAAATAACTTTTATGATTCCAACTCCTCGCTGAACACATTGACATTGGAAATTACACATGCACACGCATCACTTTTGTCTCTCCCTGGATGAGAGGTTCTCAGAGCGGCTGTGGCTGCGGAGGAAGGCCCGGGTGAGCAGGGAAATGACTGAGCTCTGCATTAGCTCATCCCTACAGCTGGTGCCACGTGGAAACACTTGGTCTGAAAAGGCAAAATCTCCATAAAAATAAGCGAACGTTCATAGAATTGCCACTGCCACCAGCAGAGAAATCCTCCTGTGTTGTTGTGGCCTAAGGGATTTCTACCAGATTTTAGTCCCTAACCTGTTCCCTCTTCCCCATCACGTCGAATTTTGTGCCTGTAGGAGGAATTGATGCTGCAGGAGCCATTGGCTAGTTGGTTGATTTTTCAGTTCTCACCACTGGGGCAAGGGGAACATGAAATTCAAAAGGCAGAGGCAGCATTTTCCAGCCTTTTTGTGCTGCCAAAAAACCACAGCAGAAGTGAAGGGTCACTGACCACTAAAGGATGTAGGTGCTGTGAGTAACAGGTCCCTAAATGTATCATCTCAGCTTCTCTGGTTATGGCTCCCCAGGCAGTAATTTACTGTTCAGTCTAGAGAAATGAAGGCACTGGAAAGGCCTTAGAATCCCTTCCAGTGGCTAAAGGGCTCCAAGAGAGGGACTTGGGACAAGGGATGGAGGGACAGGACCCAGGGAATGGCTTCCCACTGCCAGAGGGCAGGGATAGATGGGATATTGGGAAGGAATTCCTGGCTGTGAGGGTGGGAGGCCCTGGCAGAGGGTGCCCAGAGAAGCTGTGGCTGCCCCTGGATCCCTGGAAGTGTCCAAGGCCAGGTTGGACAGGGCTTGGATCAACCTGGGATAGTGGGAGGTGTCTCTGCCCATGGCAGGGGGTGGAATGAGAGGCTCTTCCAGGTCTTTTCCAGCCCAAACCATTCCATGATTATCGTTTATGAATCCATCCAATCTTGTTGAGGAGCTCAGGATCTGCCCCTCCAACTGCAGCACAGCCATCGGAATCTCTCTTCTTTCTTCATCCTCTGGAATATCAGACCTCGTGCATCGGATCAGCCCCATTCCCACCTCGGCACTCAGCCCTGGCTCCCTTTTCCCGATTCCCAGTGATTCCTTTGGCTCTGCAGAGCAAAGCAGGCAGGAATCCCTACAGGCACTGGGACACCATGGCAGCACCGCGGCCCCGTAACCACAGCACCACCGGGGACCGTGAGCACACACAACTGTGCAAGTGCCATGGGAACATTGGCCTGGCATTCCCAGCCATGCAGGGAGTGCTGGACCCACCTCCCAGCTCCAGGGTGAGATGTGGGTCCCCTCTCTCCCAGCCTCTGCACCGGGCAAAGCTCAGTGGCTTTGCTCCTTCGGGTTCTCGCGGTAGCACCGCGCATCTCCGCAGTGCTGATCCATCGGGGCCTTTCAGCACAGCTCCTGATGGGAATTAATCTAATGGCTGGTCCACCCTGGGCATCTGGGGTGCTGGCAGAAATATATTTTGAGGGCATGCTTTGAGATGTCTCAAGACAGGGTGGCCTCGGTGTGTGGAAGGATCAGTGAAGCGTCATCCCCGCTCCTCAGGGTGCCGCGTTCAGCCTCCCTGTTTGACCCCTTAATTTCCAGTAGTGATGTCACTGAAATCCCTGCTCGTGGTCGTGCTGCCGGGCTAAATTTAGAGTGTTTGAGATGATTTGTGACTCTGTTGCTGGGGGGAGGCGGGGCGGGGGGGATGTCGGGGAATGACATGTGAGTCCTGTGTCATTGAGGCTCGTTTGGGCTTTAAAGACGGTGGAGCAGAGTGCGGAGATGACGGCGCTGTCCAGGAAGAGCAGGGAGGAAAAAGGAGATGGGACTCTCGGCCCTTTTTATAGTCTAACCAATTTAATCGAGCTCGTTGCTTAGCTGAGACATTAAGAAAGGATTTTCCCCTCGAAACCTGATTAGATTTCCCAATAAAACGCCCACTTTGACTGCTGCTGCTAGGAGATGTGTTGGCTTTTGGTTCATGGAGGCACACGGCATAAAAATAAACGGAAAAAAGGAGCTGGATGCTGCGGGGATATGAAGCAAAAGACCTTTCTACATGGAAGACCATCATCCTTCTTGGGGCTGGGTGAAGAGCGGGGCTGGCACTCGACAGAGATGTGGGAAATGAGGGAAATAGAGGAATTTCCCACATCTTCCATTCCACCTCCCCGCTGGAGCCGGAGCATCTCCAGCCCAACCAGCGCTGCAGTGGCGAGCGAATTGGTCAGGGGTGGGCGTGGGCAGGGAGAAATAAAACCGGCGTAAAATCGCAGATGGAAGCATCTTTGCTCCCCACGAATCCTCTCCATCCATCCCTTCCCTCTGCCCACGGGATGGGTGCCCCGGGGTCCCTGTCCCCAGCCCCTTCTAGCGCACGACCTTGAGGGCCAGACGCCTGAAGGTTATTCGGGGGCACTGCTGTGTTAATCAAAGCTGCTTAATTCCCCCCATAATCCAAGTGGGGATGGAGCCTGGCAGGTCGCTGCTGTTATGTTTACATCGGACTGCGGGTGGAGGGAGGAAGGAGGGGACAGGGAGGGAGGGGGGAGCTGACGTGCTTGGAATAAAACCGTGCCACCTCCTCCTCCATCCCTCAGTGAAAAAATCAAACGCATCTGTCCACCCCCCCAGCCCCCCCGCGCCAATTCCCTTCCCAAAGTGTCCACCCCGAAGAGGAGGGGCTGCACTGCAGCTCATCTCGAGGGGGCAAAGGTCTTGGAGGAACCCCCGGCCTGATTTATTCAGGGCACAGCAATATTTCTTGGGATTAGTATTAATAAGAGCCTCCTGCCCCCTCCTCTCCGTCCCTCTGGGCTGAGCCCGAGGGAGGCAGCCGGGCCCCGCCGGGGGTACCAGGCCTTCGGATGCAGAGTGATGGCGTCTCTTCATCCCGGCCATTTCGCAAGACAGAAAACAGGTTGTGCATTTATTTGGGGCTATTTAGGTCTTGTTTTCCTCTCCCGTGCCGCAGCTTTAAAAGAAAATCCGTCCTGTTTGTGAGGGCCGGGTGCTGTGGGGCCGGCGGTGCCGCAGAGGGATGCTCAGTGCCTAGTGCGGCACGGCAGGGATCCGCCTGCCGGGATGGGGGCAATCCCAAAGAGAAGGCACCCCAAATCTCTTTCTTTCTCCCCCTTTTATTCACTACACTGGAGCCCTCTGGGCAGTTCAGACTCTCCTGGAGGTCCAGGATGCGGCGGTGCCCGCCCAGGGTTGAGCAGGCGGCCGTGGGCTGCCGAATTGCAAGGCTGAGGTTTTTATTTTGGGGCGGATTTTAACATTCATCCCCCACCTGGTGCTGGGTGCGGGTCCCTCAGGGGGGGTCCTGCTTTCAGGCGAGAAACCTCCACGAACAAAGGAGAGGATGCAGGAACCCGCAAGGAAAGAGCTTTATTGGCACGACCCGACGGGCTCCTTGCGGCATCCGCACCGGCCGGGATGCGAGCCCAGGGAGGGATATCCCGAAATACCTGCAGAACCCCTCGGCGGCTGCAAAGAGGCGTCCCGGGGACCCCGAGCTGCTGTCAGTGTTCCCAAGGGCACCATTCCAGAGGTGAGGCTCTGTGCATGGAGCTGCAAAGAGAGATGGGACCCCCCGCGCTGTCACCAAGGGACCCCCAAATTTGGGACAGCTCTGCAGATGCCCTGAGGGGTGGGGGACTGTCCCCTGCAGTAAGGCCTGTCCTTCCCCAGTGCCAGGCACCTGCTGGGAGCACTGGGATGGGCCGGGATGAAGGGATGCAGGGCGGCCTCCAGCTGCAAAGAGAAGGGAAGGGAGGAGAGGGATGGGAGAAGGGAAAGGAGGTGAAGGGCCCCAGCGGGGAGCAGGGCAGAGCGGTGGTGATGGCTACAAGGGTGGAGGGTAAAAAAACCCCCGAAATAAAAATAAAAGCGTGGAAAAGGAGGGGAAAAATAAACCAGTGGGGTCTCGGTGGGGGGGGGGAGCAGCCCCTGTGCTGCAGGAGGCTCTGGGGGGCACCTGCTCCGTGTTAGGCCGCGGGGTCGCAGCATCCCTGCGGGGTCGCAGCATCCCTCCCTCCCGCCGCCTCCAGATTTTTGAATTTTATTTTATTTTCTGAATAATTCAGGTGCTGTTTCTCCCCCGCTTCATCCTTCCACCCCTCCCCTCGGCTCCTCGCACACACACGCCTCTCGCCGGGGCTGTGTAAGGAGTATAATGAGGCAGCCGATGGGTAATTGGGATCTTTTGTAGGGAGGATGTATGGCTGGGGCAGCTGCTGGGGGGTGGGGGGGCAGCTGGGGGGGGACAGCATTACC
>VZSE01005048.1:128910-162648 GCA_013398275.1 Promerops cafer
AAAAGAAAGGAAGTACGAATTCTGGCCGAGGCTTCGCTTTCTCTCCCCCCCACCCTCACCCCCAGCACTGCTGGTTTCATGGCTACGCTACTGTAATTATGAATTCTTCTTCTTGCGACTCGCGTGTGTGCAGGGCTGGGGGTGGCAGTGGCTGTGGCTGCGGCTGACATCACTGCAGTGGCGTGGGGCTGACAGCTCCCAGCGCTGCGCAGCCTGCAGTGGCTCCTCAGCTTTTTTTGCAGCCTCTCTGCTGACAGTCGTCAGGGAAAAGGAAGGGGAGGGGGGGCGAATAATAATGATAATAATAATAACAATAACAACAATAATAATAATAATAATAAAAAGGCCCCGAACCAAGCAACGAACCCGCCCCATCTCACCGCGTTCAAGGTGAATTTCAAGGAGAAGAGCGTGCTTTTTGTTTGTGGTGAGGTGCTGGTGGCGAGGAGCGCACGCCGTGGTTATCTACACTTCTATATCCGGGGGTATCTACACATTCCCAGCATCACCAGTCCCGGCCGAGCACCCTGTTAGACCCTGTAACCTTGTCAGGGCGCTGCACAGCCTAACCCGGGCTAAACCCCCGGCTCAAGCAGGCTCTGAAGGCAGGAAATCCTTTATTACTCGCCGGGTGATTTGGTGTCAAGGGCATGTGCCCGCTCCTGGGATGTCTCGGCACAAGCCGCAGCTCCTGAGATCATTGCAGCGCCGCACCGCGCCGCAGCGCACGTCTCTTCCTTCTATCCCTTCCCATTGCACGAGCACAAACACATCCCTTCTTTCCTCTTTTCCTTTTTCCCTCCCCAGTCGAGGCCTGGAAGTTGCTGAGAAAAACCCGCATGGAAGCGCGAGCAGGTGGTTGGTACCCCGAGTGCGAGTCTGTGTGTTCAGAGTGGGCAGGAGCGCCCAGCTCTGAGTGAGCACAAGAACCTTGGGCACACTGGGGGTCCAAAACACGTGGCTGGGAGCCTCTGGGAGCCTCTGCCCTTTCCCCTTAGCGCTGTCTCACAGTCCCACCGTTGTGTCCCCGTTGCCTCAATGACATTTCACTTAACTCATCAGATCAGAGGAGTGTTCAAGGAAATGCTAGAAATTAGCTGTCAAAAATGGTTCGGGAGAGCCACCAGCTCAGCCACAGAAATCTTTCCGCCTGTCCTTTATACCATCACCCCCCTCAAAGCATGACACAATATTATTAGCTTAAAAAAACCCCAAAACCCCAAGCCCTATTTACCCTGAGAGAGCAACTCCACGTACACCTCCCTTGAGCCGTTTGCAATTCAAATAAGGCCTCGAACGGCGCAGATTTTAAGGTCTGGCTGACAGAAGCCAACAGCCAGAGCATCCCTCTGAGACTGCCACGCTTCCAACCGCAGCTGGAGCCACGGGGCCACGCGAGCATCCGTCCCTGCCCCGCAGGCAGCTGCCCAGCGGGGACCAGGATGGGGTCACGGTGCCGCCTAATTCATCCCCTCCTTGGTTCCCTGCCTCGGAGATTTATGGACAGCTGAGGTAGTTTATTTAAAAACAAATAGATGAGTTTCCTGGCAGGTTGGAGGTGAACGGTTGTAATTTCAACACTCCCCTGAAATTTCTTCTGCGTGTTTTTTTATGAACGTTTACTTTTTATCTCTCTGTGAGACCTTTCCTTTTGAGGAGCCGAAAGCACCTTGGCAGTCGGCACAAGCCCTGATCCCAATGGCAGTTTGAAAGAAGGAAATGCAAATCTCTCTCTAAGAGGGGAAACTGAGGATCGGGGGCCTTGGGGAGATTTTGCCACCCATCCTTCATGGCTTCAAGTGGAATGGACCCATGGATGGAAATTATGGGAGCAGCAGGGGGACACAGACCCAGAACAGGGCTCGCAGCCCTCAGAGCTGGGCAAAATGGCTTTGCCAAATGGACGCAGGGATTTTCCACCTGAATTTCAGCTCACACGGAGCTGGATGTCACGTTATAAACCTGTGCTGGATTACAGCTCAAAGGGCTCTTCCAGGGCCTCACCCGCCCGCCCGCCGCCCGTCACGTTGGCCGAGGATATTTAAAGCCCGCTCGGAAATACATTACGCTCCCTTAAAAACATAAATCCTCGGGCTTAACGGGTGATCCATCCCCTCCCTGTGCACTATTAGCACATTAAGAAATTAAACGATAAAACTCCCAAAGATCCGATTGACTGGGATCGCGCCGCTCCATATGGCACGGCATATGTGTCCGGCCCTCGGCCGGGATCGCCGGGATGCGCTCGGCCAGGCTGGGGTGGGAAAGGGGTTTCAAGGCAAATTCAGATGGATTTAGAGCTACTTCTTTTTTTTTTTTTTTTTTTNCGACATTTCACTTCTCTGCTCCACCCCCAGCGCCAGAGGGAAAGCTGTGGAGGTGATGTATGTCCCTAAATAAGGATGCAGAGCCTGGCTTTGCTGGAGGAGGTCAGGTGAGGCTATTTAACGCTTTGCAGCCTCCTTGAAGGCTTTAGAAGATGATGCCAAACCCCCAAAGCCACCTCCCCACGAGCAGCTTCATGCCTGCTGGGGATGATGGCAGAGGTGATGCCGGGGGAATGGGTCCCTGCAGGTGGAAGGAAAAAGTCCCTTTCCTTCCCTACCCACTCCCGGATAAAGCCCCTTGCAGCAAACAAAGGGCTCTGGGCCTCACTGGGAGCCTTCCCAGAGCGACGACGCAGGGTTTCTAAAAGCCTTTAGAGGCTTTTTCACTGCTTTGGTGGAATTTAAACCTTTTCCTTTAATTTCTTTCTGGGGCTCACTTGAATTGTTAAGTGCTGGGAGGTGCGAAGGGAGCAAAGATGGCAGCTGGACTCACCCCTGTGCCTGGCACTGCGGGATGGACGGGTGGACAGAGCCTGTACCACAAAACTTAGCTCTAAACATGACCTAAACCAGCTTAGCAGGGATATACATGGAGAAAGGGATTAACCCCCCTCGCTCCCCAGCCAGGAGCAACAAATCCCATTAACACCCCATCCCTGGGAGGGGAAATCCTGCATCCACTGGTCCCCAAAATAGGGACCTGCTGCATTGAGTGAGTTATTTATTTCAAATAAAGATCCCAGCCCGTGGCAATGTCTCCTGCAGAAGCTCCGTGGTGAGAATTAGGGATTTTTGTGGGAAGCTTCAGCATTGCTGCGAACCAGCCTGGCCGTGTTATCCTGGTGCAACGCCTGCGCTGGCTGCTCACCTCCTAAATAGTTAATTCCTGGAGACTGTGAGAAGGTTAAATATGTATCAGGATCAGATGCAGTCACCTATAGCTCCCCTTTCTGCCGGATTTCTCAGGGTTACTCAGAGAACTGGGAGCAAAATTCGGCGAGAGGGGGATGAAAAATCTCCCTCTGCCTGAAAAACCCGTCTCTCCCCCAAGTAATTTGATTTAAAGCAGGGGAATTACTCACGGAGGTGATAGGTAGGAACCGTGCAAAATATAGTGGGGGGAAAAAGAAGCTGTTAGAGACAACAGCAGGAGAAAAACTCCGTTATCTATGGTAACAGTCTGGAGACTGATTTATCTAGCGTATAAATAGAGCGGGAGAGGCTTTTGCGCTGCAGACGCTCCGATGGGGAAGTGAGAGTTGATTTTACCCTCCCTTTCGGGTTCAGCTTGATAGGAAAACTTCCCATCGATGCAGCAGCTCCACGGGGTGAGACATGGCACCAAATTCCAGAGGAAATGGGCCCGAACTTTCTCCCCTTGCCGCCGTGCCGGGCGCAGCCGTGGGACGCGATTCCAGCATCCCCCCCTTTCCCCACGTAGCCATTCCGTCTTAATCAACATCCCAGCTCCCCCCAGAGCTGCCCTCTCCAAGCCCCCAAATATTATTGCTTTGTTTACTACTGGGTTTTATGGTGGATGAAAGCTGATGGACCAGATCCTTCTCCCAAGTACTTATTCCCTTCCACACTTTAAATAATGTTGTTTCACCTACTGGCTGTAGAGATAAAGGAAAAACAGCAAACGAAACACCCCAAATCTCTTATACTCTATGATTTATTTCTGCATTTTCTTCGAGGGGGGAAAAAAAACATCATCTAAAGGTCTCCAAGCTTCAGGTTTAAAACGCACATCATATTTAGGCACATCTACCAGAGTAAGCACAGGGAAAAGAGGGAAGATGCAGCGTCGGGCTGGAGCCTTGTTCAGCATTTTGAGTAGTGTAACACATTTTACAGGGTAAAATGTGGGGCTGGGAGGGAGATTTCAGGGCTTGTCTCAGTTATACCTGGAATGTTCATCTTTGGGAGCCACAAACCCCATCGTGCCATTTGTCCCCCTCGCGTTTAGTGCGTCCATTATTTTAGGACAATTTGCAAAACCGATTAACCCCCCAAAACTCCCCTCGCCTTGCTGGGATTTGCTCTTTATTTTCCAAGCTGCTCTGCCACAGCAGCAGCGGCCTTGGGATCCCACTGCTCCCGCTTTTCCAGCGACACCTCCCAGGGTGTGCATTCCCCTATTGTTCCACGGGTCAGCAGAGAGCCCCGAATCAGGTAAAAGTCCCTTTTGTGCTGTATCCCACAGTATCCACGTCTGCCTAGCGTGTGTTTCCCCAACGCAGATTCCACTGGCATGGAGGAGCAGATGGCTCAGGTAGCGGATTTAAAGCTGTCCCAGCCCACCCCCAGGCCTGACCTATATCCAGGATGAATGGATGCATGCCAGGAATACCTTTGCTTTACCCTATGTCCATCATACATCTCTGGATTTTTTTTTTCCCCTCCTCATCAGCTGTCAAAAAAATAAAAAAGAAGGGAAAGGGTAAAAAAAAATAAAAAAAAGGGAAAAAAAAAAAGCAATACCTTCCTGACTGATATTTACACAAGTAAATATTTTTTATGTATATACAGCCAGTATGAAATGATTTTTAATGAATTATCTGTGAGTGAAAACAGTTCTGTAAATCAGCAGGGCTGCAGGCAATTTTTACCATATGTCGGCTCGCATTTGTATCACGGAATTTGTTGTGGCGAGGACGAAATATCCGCTTTTCTTTCCTTGCTGATGTGCTAGAATTAGGATCTACATAACTCAGTGCGTTTAAGCAGGAATATTGTCTGGTTTTATTGGACTATTATTAATGCAAAGGAGGCCGTTCCCTATTCGGCTCTGCACACCCAGCCAGCGAGAGCTGCACGGGAGCAGGGAGAAGCCTGAATTACATCAAAAATCCCTCTTTTTCCCCCATAAAGCTTCCTTCAAACCTTCCTCCAGCAGGTTTCCAAGAGTAAATCAGCAACTCGCACAGCAAAAAGGAATATCTGTAAAATATAAGCTATGCTCTGCTCTGCACATCCATCCTCCCTTCCCCCTCCGTAAAATAACATCTGAATTCCTAATGGCAATAAGGGTGAATTACTTAATGTATGGAGGGGGGGCTTAGGCTAAAAACACATCCCAGGATAATGCTGGGCTTTAATAGCACTGCATTTACCCCTAAAGCAGGGGGGTGAAACAGAAACCAGAGCCCCAAAGTGAGGAATTGCCACCTAACACCCCGCAAAATGCAGGTGAAAACTTCTGCCTGATCCAGGGTAGGAATAAATTGAATAAATTGCTCCTAAATTCAGGTACTAAACCAAGATGAAAAGTGAGGGATGAGGGTGGGGGGGAAGTTTAACACAAAACCAAACCAAAATTGCTATGGATATTGCATATTCCTGCGTTCTGGGGATTTTATTTTGGAGCTGTTAACACCAAGGAAATGTTTGAATTATATTTTATAAAACAGTGTCGCAGGGAAGATCTCCAGCCTGATTCTCCATCGTTTCTCCAGGGCTGAATGGGAAGGTGGGGGCATGTCAGCCAGGATGCCAGGAGGGAGGGAAGGTGTCTGGGAAGAGCGGTCCTGGATCTGCACCCCGAACAAAGAGAGGTCACCCCTGTTTGTATCCGTGTCCTGCTCATCCAGGGATTTGCCGCTGGCTTCAACGGGAGCAGGATGCTTTTCCTCTTGCCCACGGGAATATTCCTGGACGCTGCCTCGAGCAGGGGGGAAGGGAGAGAGGTTGAAATTTTATTTTTTTTTTTTTCCAGAGAGAATAAAAACCTTAAATAATAAAATACTTTAAAAATCCCAAAGACAATTCTTGCCTTTCTGCCCCCGTTTTCACCCCCTCCCCTCTCTCTCTCTGCCAGGCCAGGACGCAGCCTCGAGCCAGAGGACGGCAGCGATTTTGTAATGACGTAATGCTGAGATGGAAAATGTCATAACCATTTGTCACCAAACGCCCCGTGCACCCAGATGAAGCAAACAGTGTGAGACTGACAGGGCTGATGAAAAACAGCACTTAAGCTAATTTTTTTCTCCTGCTAAACTCCGTTGTGCACTATGCAAATCTGATTGCGAAAGTGGGACATTATCAACACTTTAACGCTAGTTAACTTTGGGAGATGATACTCGGAGCAATCAACATAAACTTAGCATACAGTAACTTAAATAACAAAAATGTTTCTCTGCTGCTGCTCCGGAGCTGGCATTTGGATCCAGGCATGTGATGGATTGTGCCGTGCCTGGGAACAAATTAAAAATACAGCGCCTCAGATCACTGGTGGCAGCAGGGGAGAGGAACGGGGTTTAAACCAGAATAACAATAATGGCAATTAGACACCAACCTGGCCTGAATCATCTCTGCCCTGCGAGCAGCTATTGATTATTAATAGGCTCATATTTGCTTAGACCCCATCCCTCATGCCTCTGGTTCCCACGCCAGCCAGAACCGACCCGCTCCTGACGAATCCACATTCCCGCAGCTCTTAAATTTATCAGGCTCCTCAAAATACTCTTTTTTCTCCCCCTTATGGTCCAATTCCTAACGCCTGTGAGAATCTCAGCTTTCCTCTCCTTTTTCTCCTGGAAAATAAATTTCTCTTTAACCCCCGGCGAAGTGCATTGCGAACCCTAAAGGTCACCCTCCCAAAGAAAGGAAGGATAACCCTCAATTTGTTATTTTTAAGAGCTCACAGCAGTGGGAGAGGTGGCGTGAGATGAACTGATGGAGAGGACAGGACGCGTCTCCCTCGTTAGCATTCCCCCCGTTCCCCCGCAGCAACGGGGAACGATAATAACACCTTAATATCTCCCAGCGGGGCTCAAAGGAGCTGGAAAAATAGGATTTAGGGTGTGAGCCAGGAAGGAAAACAAAACAAAAAAGCCCAGGGCCCGCGCTGCAGCTGGAAAGTTGAAGCTGGATTTTGTGTCGTGGTGGTATCGATTGGGATGTTAACAAACCCGGAGCGCGCGGAGCAGAGGGAGGTTGGATCCCAGCCAGCTCCCGCTGCCGGCCCAGGCCTGGAATGATGCCTGCTCTGATACGGCAACAACCACTTCCCCAGCCCAGGTCTGCCCGGGGTTTCTCCTAAAAATGTTAATTAAGGCTCACACGCTGAGTAAATTACAGGGAATTAGCTCTATTTTGCATATGCAGAATTAAGGTGTGAGGAGAAGCACCTGGATGAGGGTGGCCCAGGGAGTCCACCAAGAACTGAGCTCTGTCTTCACGGTCTGAGCCCTCCTCATCTGATCTTTTCCTGAGCTCATCATAGCCAGTTCGTCAACGAAACACAGGAATTCATAGTAATTATTAGAGAATCACAGAATCATGGAATATCCTAAGTGGGAATGGACCCAGGAGAATCATCGAGTCCAGCTCCTGGCCCTGCACAGACACCCCAGCAATCCCACCCTGTGCCAAGACAAAGGTTAATGGGTTTGGTTTCCAAAAATGGGCTCACTCAGATTGCCCAGTCTTATCCATTTCCAGAAGTTCTCCCATTTCCATGTGCAGAAGATGCCAGTCAGTTCTATCCCCATTCCTGCTCTCAGCATTTTCTTCAGCTGAATTAGGTTTTTATAGGTGGTATTTCAGGCACAATTAGAATATGCTTTTATTTGTTAAGACTTTTCCCATTACAGCCCAAATCCCTGAGGTGCATTTTTCCTGTCACCACCCAAACTGCAAATTCCAGCTCTGTGGAGAAAACGTCCTTTCCCAAAAGGGATAAACCATTGTCCATTTACGGGGTATCCCTGGCTGAGCCCTTCAGCTGTGACCTCCATTTGTTGGGATTGGCAGAAAAAACAATGGCACCTTTTCCAAAATTCAGGAGACACGCCAATACTTACAGAGAGATAAGTAGAGCACCAGTCTACCATGGCCAAGGAAATAATTATAGCCAAGGAAACATCTTCCATCTTGGGATGGCTGATGCACCAAAGTGCAGGGATTTTCTCCTGTTGGAGGTTAGGGGAGGCATTTTATGGATGAAGAAACCAAGAAGGAGTCTACTGGACTGGGTTTGACACCAGCTCCATGGAGGATGGGCAAGGCTTGCTGCTGACAGCATCCCTCCAGAGAGCACAGAAAACCCTTCTTAGACAATTCTTCATGGCCTAATTTATTAAAAAATAGCAAAATGTGCTTCAGCTCTTTGATAGAGTGAAAGAACAAGGCTTACACAACACCCAGGTCTCCCTGCTCATGGTGAGGTGGGATTCACCCCTTCGAACTTCAGCAATGTTTTTGCCCAGTGCCAAAATCTGCTCCAAGGTGTCTCTGAACCAGCAGCAATTTGGGGGCACCAAGGGAAGGCTGAGACTCTACATGCACCCCGTGGTGACAACTCCCCCACCCCAAAGACAAGGCCTCATGGCCAAGGAAAGAGAATCTGGAACTGGTTTATCTATTCCTGTAATTTATCAGCCCCTGGAAGTGTCCAAGGCCAGGTCGGACAGGGCTTGGAGCAACCTGGTCTAGTGGAAGGTGTCCCTGCCCATGGCAGGGGCTTGGAACGGGATGAGGTTTAAGGCCCCTTCCCACCTAAACCATTCCATGATTCATGGCAGGCTGGATGTGGGGCAGCAGTGCCCTGGGACGTCCCTGGCTGGGACATCCCTGGCCCAGCGTCAGCAGCAGGGAGAGGGAGGGCATTGTCCTGCTCTGCTCTGCTCTGCACTGGGGTGGCCTCACCTTGAATACGGTGAGCAGTTTTGGGCACTGCAAAATAAGAACGATCTCAAGCTGTCAGAGAGCATCCAAAATAGGCTACAGAGATGGTGAAGGAGCTTGAGGGGAAGCCTTATGAGAAGCAGCTGAGGTCATTTGGTTTGTTCAGCCTGGAGAAGGGGGGGACTGAGGTCAGATCTCACCAGGGGCTGTAGCTCCTCCTGAGGGACAGCTCCAGTTTTTGCTCCCTGTGACCAGGGACAGGGCCTGGGAACAGCTGGAGTTGTGTCAGGGGGAAGGTTTAGGTTGGATATCAGGGAAAGATTCTTTCCCCAGGGGGTGGCTGAGCACTGGAGCAGCTCCCCAAGGAATGGGCACAGCCCCAAGGCTGCCAGAGCTCCAGGAGCATTTGGACAGCCCCCAGAGATGCACAGGGTGGGATTGTTGGCGTGTCCTGGGCAGAGCCAGGAGCTGGACTGGATGATCCTGGTGGGTCCCTTCCAACTCAGGACAGTCTGTGATTCTGTGACCCTGGGAATTAACTGGAGACCAACTTCCCGTGGCAGGAAACCTTCTCCTGTCCCCGTGGCGGCTCAGGAGGGGAGCTGAGGTCAGGCAGCACAGAGCTCTCCTCGTTCTCACCCAGAGCAAAGGCACTCTGGCACTGGATTTCTGAAGCTGTAACAAGCCCAGTCCTCGTCCCCAGCTGCCTCTCACGGCCATCAGCAAGTCCTGGAGTGAGAGCATAAATGCACTTGTTCTGCCTCTCTAAGTGCAAGGAAACTGTCTCAACAAAGAGGATGAAATATTTCTCGTGGCTTTCTGTAAGTAAAGGCAGAGAAAGCGAGGCAGACAGCAGCTACTTGAACCACTTCACTCAGAGTCGTAGCCTGCAAGAGCTTTGTGGGAATGCTGGGACAAGGCTTTTCTGCCGCAGATGATCCTGCTGCTGCTTTGTCATCTCGGCCCAGTTCTCTTTTCTGCTCTTCCAGCTCTTGGTTTCATAATAAAATAGTGGTCAGATCTGTGAGGGATGAATGAGAACAGCCCCCCATGGCCTCTTATCCTGCTCTCCATCGTATCCCTGAAATCCATGTTGCTTCCATAGTGGATTTGTGCATTGCCAGGGGCAGTGGGATGCAGGGCACCACGACCGCTAACCTCAAAAATCAGGAATTGTGCTGCTGGGGCTGCCTTGGACCTCATTTTAAACAGGCAGAGGTTTGGGCACAATGGGGTTGTCCTCCACCAAATGATGTCCACCCCAAAGAACCTGTTCAAACCCCTCCTGCACTTGGAATGGAGGCCAAGAAAATGTCCCCATCGTTGTCACATCACCTCAAATCACTGCTGTTTTTTTTTTTTTGCCACTTTGAACAACCAGGATCCTCTCTCATCCTGTGTTTTATACACGGTCAGCAAGAGCCAATCTCTTTCATAACAGGAGCACATCCAATTAAACTGGCAAACAATATTACGTTTTCCTATTACTTTGTGTAGAACATCCTTTCTGGTAAAGAGAAGCCCAGAGGTCATAGAAATTTTAGGGATTTCTTTTTCAGACTCTTACATGGCTGAATCTGTGATCTCAATTTGAATTAGCTGGCACCTGCTGTTGGGGCTGTTTGCTGTTAGATGTCACCAGTGATGGTGTTGCCAGAGAGGCTGGAACATAACAGACTCAAAAGGACCTGAGGTCAAGGGCAATGAAGTTTAAAATACAATCTCTTCTTGCTTGGAGATATTTTTGCACATGTATATCCTGAACAGAAAATTCAGGAGAATAACGCTTTCAAGTGCAGTCTGAATGAAGTCACAGGGAAAAAAGGCAATATATTTTGTAATGAATTCGTTTAAACAACTCAGTGATATTGTTGATTTGCTGCTCCCTGGATTGTAATTTATTAGAAATTGCTTCTGATGTTTACAGGATGCATAAAGAGCAGTTCGATGTAAATAAGGAGCTGCTGTATGGTTAAGTGTCCCTTCTGGTGAATTAAATAACTTGGTGAAAAGACTTCTTGTGTGTATTTATTCCACTTCCTACTTCAATGTCATCTTGACTCAGTTAACCAAAGGAGAAAAATCAAGTTGCAGGGGTGCATTTCCCCATTTTTGACAAAACCATATTTTGATATGGCTTGGAGACCCCCAAACTGCCCTGTGTGTGCTCTGCTGCCCTCCTCACTCCCTTAGCCTGATCACCCCAGGGAAAAATTTAGGGGCAAGATGCCACCATGTGAGGCAGAAATGGTCCTTCCTCTCCTTCCACCAATGTGCCAGGGCCAGAGTGCTGAACCCAGCACACAAAACTGCTGCCAAACCAGGGGGGATGGAGCATGAAGCCTCCTCAAGACAGAGCTCAGGACACTACTCAAGACTCACCTTTTTGGCAGAGGGATTTGCTTCATGTGGGGCTTGCTGCCCATGTAGGAATAAATCTGAAAAATCTGTACACAACCTTCTCCAATGCATCAGGCAAGTCTTGCACAGCCAGGGCTGATCAGGAGCTGTAACACACGGATTCCTTAAAGCACCTGAAAAGGAATGTCAGGATTCATCCCAGAGCCATGACTTTTTCCAGAGTGCCTAAAGAGGGTTATACAGACATAATTTAGCTGGATTGAACAGCCTAATCTGAGATTTACAGGATTGGCAATGATCTCTTCCCTGCTAATCAATTCTCGTGGTGCAAGAAGGAGCTTGGGAATGCTCAGCCTTGGTGAGAGGTGCATCAATTCTTCCCAACAGGTTTATTCCTCGACCAGTTGTTTGCTGATCATGATTTCACAGTCACAGACAGCCCAACAGAGCAGATCTGTTTGTTTAACCAATTTACAGCCAAACTTTGAATACCAGCACTTAATTCTACCATTAAGCAGCCCTCCTCTTAATGCAGAAACATCTTGCAAGTCCCCAGCCAGGTTTTATTCCACAGCATCCCACATTTTCTCCCAGCACTGGTGCCAGCTGGGCTGGCTTGCTGTACAGGGGCATCACCCTCCTCTTGGCACCAAGGCTCAGTACTCTGTAAATCCCTCACAGTCTTCAAAACATAGATTTTTTTGACTCATTCGCCGGTGTCATCCCAATATTCCAGAAGGTCCTTTAGGAAACACAAAATGACTCCTCCTTCGGGGCAGCCTATGATTATCATTGTGCTTTGCTTTCCCTGAAGGATTTGGGCACATATGGAAGATGACTTTGCTGGGGCTGCTCTTACAGACACGGAATGATGGAATGGTTTGGGTTGGAAGGGATTCCAACCTTGGAAGGAAGGAATCTGCCTTGTGCCATGGGCAGGGACTTCCACTATCCCAGATTGCTCTGAGCCCTGTCTAACCTGGATTTGGACACTTCCAGGGATGGGGCAGCCATGGCTGCTTCTTCCCACAGCCCTGTCCTGTGTCTTGTGGTACTTCTGCCAGTGGGAAGAAGATGGAGCTGGGAAAAAAAACCAAAAAACCAAAGCCTTGGCTAAAATGGGGCTGATGATGTAAACCTAAACTAAAAGAGCGGAGATTCAGACTAGAGTGAAGGAAGACATTTTTTATTATAAGGGTGGGGAGGCCCTGGCACAGGGTGTCCAGAGCAGCTGTGGCTGCCCCTGGATCCCTGGAAGTGTCCAAGGCCAGGCTGGATGGAGCTTGGAGCAACCTGAGATAGTGGGAGGTGTTCCTGCCTATGGCAGGGGATGGGATGAGATGAGATTTAAGGTCCCTTCCAACCCAAACCATTCTGTGATTCTATGATTCTATGAAATCAAAGTATCTTCTCTTTCTTCCTCTTCCATGCTCTGTGACCATATGCCAAGTTTGGCTGTCAGAATTCAATCACCAGCGCTGGTTCCTGAAGCAGAAGAGGCTCTTAACTTATTCTTCTTCCTGTATCTAGGCAAAGAGCTGCTTGTGGCACAAGCTGAGTTAGAATTAACTCAATCATATTTTGCTTTTTTTTCTGAGCAGAAGCACAATGTTCCTTAGGTTTGATCTTGCAGAATTCAGGATGCTCTTGCTCTGATCTGTGATCCACGATCAGGATCCATGCACGGTCACTTGTGGCACGTCTGGAAGGCATTTGCAATGTGCATTTAAATTCTGTAAAATTCGTGCTGTGCTGCTGACATGAAGGAGTTTGTCCTACTGTCAGTGCTGGGTCACAGTCTAGAATCAGAATGGTTCGGGTTGGAAAGGACCTGGAATATCATCTCATTCCAACCCTCTGCCATTGGCAGGGACAACGTCCACTATCCCAAGTTGCTCTGGATGGGGAGATGCATTTGGACCTTTTCTCTCCAGGTCCTCATCCTCTGTCCTGCTAATGGAGCCACGTTTAATGGCAAAAAGCACTTTTTTACAGTTCAAATGCTCTTAGATTTGGCTTTCCTGGATTCTGGTGGGACAGGAGAATAAAGCAGCGAGGAAATTAGAGAGGGAGGAAGCTCATTAGTGGATGGAGCGCTCCTGCTCTCTCCTTTCTTCTGAAGCCTGATGAATGCCACAAACAGGAGCAGAAATTCAGGAGTCAGCTCTGGGAGGGCTGTGATTACCTCGGAGTTCTGCTGGGATCCTGCCATCCCACAGCTGAGCTGTGGCCCCGTAGAGCACAGACCTGCAAATGAAGCCCCCCTGCCACGCTGGGCTGGCTCAGCTGAGCTCAATGTGCCAGCAGGCAGCAGAGCCAGTTTAATATTTATAACTTGATTTGACCACTTAATATATTCAGCCTATTTTTAAGCTGCACGAGGGACAGCTCACATCACATGGAAGGTTCCTGGCTCCTGGAGGCACCTGGAGGAGCTTTGCAGGTGATGGTCACGCTTGAAGGAGAAGGTTTCCACCCTTGCTTCGGTTTTCCAGCACTGGGAGAGGGCTGGTGTTGGGTTATGGATTAGGATGCCTGGGAATAGCATGGCCTTGGCCAGGGTGGGATTGGCTGTAATTGCACCAGGAATGTTCAGCCAAATTTGCTCTGGTTTATGCTATCCTGGAAAATGCTCCTGCTGGTGATTTAGGAAGAAATTCTGGAAGCAGTTCCCAACCACTGGTCAGTTTATTTACACAAAGAAGGATTCAGGTAATGAGAAAACACCACTGTGAGGCCAAATAAGCATCAAATAAAACTTTTAAAGCACACAAACTCATTATAATTCAGGTCCTAATGAGCGACCTGAAGGTAAATCTATAGCAAGAGGAGCTGAAACCAGTCTTGTTTGGATTATGTGATTAGAAGTTTGACTATTTTCAGTACCACTAATCTGAAAAAGTAAGCAATGTCAGCAGAAACTTAGGCAATGTGGGAGGAAAATTTGGTGAGTATTTTGGGATTTATTTCTGGAAATCAATTGTGGGCTGAAACAGGGAAATTCAAGCAGTTGATGTTTCATTTCTGTTGCACACAGAACTGGGAGGATTCAGTGGTTTTTGGGGAGAGAATTTGCAAGGGCCATGACACTTAAATGCTATTGTCTCCAGACAGAGATTTTTTTTTTTTTTTAAATGAAATTTTGGGGGTCTGAGATTTATTCATCATCAAGTGTATGAAAGAGAAGTGGCTGGTGATGAGGAGCTAAACTTCATGTCTCCCAACCAGCCTCACCTAGATGAGATTTGTGCCCATACAGGTGCCTGTGAGTTATCTGAAATGTAAATAAAATATCCCAAACTGCTCACACAGTGAATGTGAGGGTGAGCCCAACGTGTGATATGCCTAAATTTGGGGTTACACCAGATGTGGGCCCAGGTCTCCTGGCTTTCTGTCTCATCACTCATCCCACAGCAACTGGAAAAGGTGAGATTTGGAGGTAGCATTTCAAATGAGAACTCATCCCATTTTCCCCTCCATGATGTGACTGTGCTGAAGTCAGGCCCCCTCCAATTTTGGGGAAAACCTGGTGCAATGGGAATTGGGATAACCCAAAAAATTGGGTCTAACCCTAAAAGCACTAATGGGCCAGGATGGGTTTTGAGACCAGGGATCCCGATCGCTGTTTATCCTCAATTCTTTCCCATCTCAGTATCATTAAACCAGCCTAAAAATGACTGTGCAGAATCCAACCCTTCCCTGATCTCCCCAGAGATGCAGAGGTCTCTCAGAACAAACCCTGTGAGTGACTGTGCTGAGCAAGGGCTAAAGAAGAGAGAGGGGATTTAGGCTTTATTTCAGGGGTAGTATCCCAACACATCATTCCCGAAAGAACCGGAGCTGCCCAAGGGCCGGCGACTTCCTCAGCAACCCAGGTGAAGCTCTGGGCAGGGCTTGGAGGGTGGTTCAGCCAAACTTTTAGAATAGAAATCTCTGTAATAGGATTAAGGGGAGCCAGCCAACGGGGGAAAGGCTTGGAGAGATTAGGGGAGGCATCGGAGGAAGGATTAGCGGGGGATAAAACAAAAATGGAGGCCAGGAGGGTGCACTCAGCGCCAAGGACGAGTGGTGCCACGTGCCACACACACTCAGGGTTAGCCACCCTCTCCTGGGCAGCCTGGACTCACTTCCCAGTGCCAGAGGGCAGGGTTAGACAGGATATTGGGAAGAAATTCTTGGCTCTGAGGATGGTGAGGCCCTGGCACAGGTTGCCCAGAGAGGTGGTAGATGCTCCATCCCTGGAAGTGTCCAAGGCCAGGTTGGACAGGGCTTGGAGCAGCCTCGGATAGTGGAAGGTGTCCCTGCCCACAGCAAGGGGGTTGGTGACCTTTAAAGGTCCCTTTCAATCCAAACCCTCCTATGATTTTCTAATGCACTTTCCATGTTACTGCAGGCTCTGTATGGTTATAAAAACAGAATCATGGGAAGGTTTGGGTTGGAAGGGACATTAAAGCCCATCTCATCCCATCCCCTGCCGTGGGCAGGGACACCTCCCACTATCCCAGGTTGCTCCAAGTTCCATCCAGCCTGGCCTTGGACACTGCCAGGGATGGAGCAGCCACAGCTTCTCTGGGCAACCTGTGCCAGGGCCTCCCCACCCTCTCAGGGAACAATTCCTTCCCAATATCCCATCTCTTCCTGCCCTCTGGCAGTGGGAAGCCATTCCCTGTGTCCTGCCTTAAACTTCAGACACATCCCAAATATCAATACAGCAAACCAGAAGAGAACAGAAGTGGACGAGGTTCACATCTCTTAATGACCTCAAAAACCTTCTTAAAGGTCTGAAATGGATTTTTTTTTCTGGTTTAGACCCGCTCCTTTGGGACCTTCTCTTGGTATAAACTTGTGCTGATACAATCTAACATCTGAAATAAATCTGCAGTTGAGGTAATCCTTTCGATCCCAGTCTTATAAAACTTGGAGTACCACCTCCACCTGGAACAACTGTGTTGCTTTATTCCACCTCTGGCTGCAGCAGAGGATCTTATGGACCTTTTTTATAGGGCTGAACACTGTTTCCCATCCTCCCAATGCTCCTGTTGTGAGCCTTGAAGGCGGTTCTGACACTTCACTCTTCTCTCATGAAAAAAAACAGGTACAAGTTCTTCCTGAACAGCCTCTTCATGCTAAAAAATACATTTCTTCACTAAATTCCCTTGAAACATGGCAGGTAAAGTACTTTCACCTGTTTACTCAAGTGTGTATCATATTACCTGCACCAACATGAACGTTTCAATCACACGAGCAGAACCTGGATCCATCCCACTCCTGGAATGTGCCGCGACAGCTTCCTCCTCCAAGGGGTAGAGGAACCAAGGAGGAGAGGTGCCATGCTGGGCCTGTTCCCATCAGAAAGGAGGGGCTGGTGGGGAATGTGGAGCTCCAGGGCAGCCTGGGCTGCTGGGACCATGGAGTGGTGGAGTTGGAGACCCTTGGGGCAGTGAGGAGAGTAAACAGCAAGCACATTACCCTGGGCTTCAGGAGAGCAAATTTCAGTCTCTTCAAGGATCTTTTTGGTTCAGCCCCATGGGATAAAGCCCAGGAGGGAAGAGGGGCCCAAGAAAGCTGGTTGATATTCCAAGATCACCTCATCCAATCTCTGTTTCCATTGTTTTCTGCCTCAGGCCATCATTTAGAAACTGGATACAAGACCCAAACTTCATGTCCTTGAGAACCAGTGTTCATCTTACAGTAGGGTCTGTCAGAAATAGGGAATTTGAAGTGTTTTGGAGCCCAGAAATCTTCATCAGCATGGCTCTGGAATAGTTTTGGCGTGGGGTAAGTTTTTCCAAGCTAAGGGGCTCTGAAGATGTCCCTGTCTGTGTCAGGGGGGTTGGATTAGATGACCTTAAAGGTCCCTTCCACCCCAAACCATTCTGTGATTTGATGTTTTTGTGGAATAGTCCTCAAACCCAGATTAGGGACAGATCCTGGCACTGTTCATTTTACCAGGACAAATATCCTGGAATCCCAGCCTGTTATTGGAGGAGCCATCTTCCAGTGCTGTTGGGTATTTATTGCATCATGGGCTTCGTCTCTATTTTCTAAAGCTGTGCAGTGAGAAAGCTGCAACTGGAGTCTTGGAATTTAATTTAGTGGCTGCCTGGTTGTTGGGCAGTTCCTCTGCCTATCGTGTGCCAGACATAATCATATTCCATCAGAGGTGGAATTAGCCAGTGTGTCCTTCATTGCTAAGTGCAGCACAGCCCCACTGGCCTTCCATGGGTTTGTTGTTTTGCTGGTTTTTTGTTTCTTTTTTCCATGTAAATATTGGTTATTGGGACTCCTGTCTGTGGACCTTGGAGTGTTGAGTTATGATGGTAAAAGGGGATGGCAAAAGAAACGGTGAAAATGCCGAGATGGAAAGGCCAAGCAGTGGTTGAGGTGAGATAAAATAACAGTGAGATAAAGTAACAGACAAGCTCAGCCTTGTGGTTGTCATGTTGTCAATAATAAAAATTGTGCCAGGACTGGGAGAGGAGCTGATGTTGGAATTGAGTCTGGAGCAGGAACAAAGAGATTTTGTGTCTGTCCGTGGGGACAACGGTCACTTTGCCTGTACTCCTGAGAGAAGATCACCTTTAGGGGATGTGGCAGCCTTGGTAGAAGGGGGACAGTCACCTCCTCTGGCTGTGCTGGCTCTTCCATAGCTGGGCTCCCTGCCTAGTTCCCATCAGCTTGGAGCAGTGCTGAATCCACATCTCTCTGCACCCATTTCTGCTGAAAAACACAGAGAAATCCCAAGCAGCACAGAGTGAAGTTATCTGGACTAAGGTCATTTTCCAGACCTGCATGGAGAGCTTGAAGCACAGGGAAAACCCACATATTGAGGCTGTTTCTGCTCTTAAATCTGGAGCTGTAAGGACAAATAGATAAAACAGAAGGATTAAAAGGAAACCCCACAGAACCAGGTACATTCAACACAAATGCCTTTGAAAGAAGGTGGCATTGTGCCAGTGTCAAATCGTGACAGAAGGTCATCTAAAATAACAATTAACTAATGGACATCCCTATCAAAGCTTAAGTTTATTAATAACCACTGAAATGATGAAGTAACAACCAACAGCAGCATTTAAGCCATGACTATGCATGAGCTGCTGCTGGAGAGCCCATCCCAGGTGAGGGGGAAGAGCTGATTCAGATTTTGACCAAAAAATGATTATTATGAGGATGCAAACAGTGTTATTCTGTCAGGCCACTGATGTCAGCAGCACCATGTGGAGATGCTCCCAGCTGGAGGGCTGCTGGGAAGTTTGTGGAAGGTGCCCAGATCCCTTGGAGGAGCTCAGCTGCGGTCCCTCAGCAGCGGCCTGAGCCTGCCAGTGCTCCCCAGTTGACTTTATCTCCTGGCTTCACCTCGCCATGCTTCCCTGTCCTCTTTTGCTCCCTGTTGGAAGCCCTTTCCCTCTGGCAGATTGATGGTGTTCCAGGGGGTGTCCCCAGTGGCCGTGCTGCCATCTGTCCCCCTCCCACCAGCACAATCCAGAGGCAGGGATGGGCTCCCTGAGCGCTTCCAGGGGTCAGGTTTTCCCTTGTATCACTGCTGAGGGGAGCAAATATCTCTTGGTGGGCACCTCAAAACTCTGCCCAAGAATGGGACAGACAGTACCCTGTCCAGGGAAGACAAAATGAGGCTGCCCTTCTGCTGTAGGGTTTGCTCCAATCTGTCACAAAAATAACTTATTCCAAGGCGAGCCAGTCCCAGGAGGGAGCAGAAGTCCTGGTTGCTCTTCTGGCTTCATCTTTTATCCATCCCTGTGGCTTTTCCCTCCCCTGCCTGCTGCTAATCAGCATTCCTTGCAAAGAGCAGCTGCTAATCTGCAGCAGGAGCTGGTGCACGCAGGGTGTGGGGAGGTGGTCGGGTGGTGGAGGGACACCCTTCCAGCAGCTCCTGCTGCAGAAGCACCAAAACACCCCTTTCCCAAAGCCACCAGTGGCTAAAAAGGATCCAGCCTTGTGCACCCACAAAAGAAAAGCTGATTTGTAGCACTTGCATTTTATTGAGGAAAAAAAAATGTTTGTGTGTGTGTGTGTGTTTGTGTGCGTGCTCGTGTGTGTATATAAATACATATATATATATTTTCCCCTCTGAAGCAACTCACTTCCCTTTGGGAATAGAGGGGATCTTTAAAAATGCAAAAATTCCTTCCAGACAGTTTGTCATGTCTTACTAGAAACAGCCGACCCTATTAGCAATTTAAATGATGTCTCCCATTAGCATAATTTTTAATGAAGCAGAGCACGTGTTTCAAATTTGTGTTTCTGACGTGGTGGGGAGGAAGCCCTCGGACACTCAGTGAGCACCAGGAGAAACTGGCTCTGAGAAGATCAGAGGGATGAGGCACATGGGATTCCTGGACAGGACTTTATTTGGGATGTTTTTCTGCAAGTGGTTTTGCCTTAAAGTAATTTTCATAGAATCCCAGAATGGTTTGGAAAGGACCTTAAATCTCACCCAGTGCCACCCCCTGCCATGGGCAGGGACACCTCCCACTACCCCAGGCTGCTCCAAGCCCCGTCCAGCCTGGCCTTGGACACTTCCAGGGATCCAGGGGCAGCCACAGCTGCTCTGGGCAACCTGTTCCAGCACCCACATAGTGAAGAATTTCTTCCTAATTTCTAATATCTTCCCAAAATTGTATCATTCTATGGAATGATTCAATTCTATGGAATATCTTCCCCCTCTGTATCATTCAATGGAAAACGTTCACTGACAAAAAAATCATGGTAATAAACCACCAATCTAGCAGAATACTTTTAGGATTCAGAAAAGTTTCCAAGTGCCACTGTTGGGTGTGCACAGGGAAACTGTGGTTTTCATTTATCTTTTTTTTTCCTTAAAAAAAATGTTGGGAAGAGCAGGAATTTTCTTCCCTGTTGTCATTCATACAATCTTGGGAATCTTTTAATCATAATCCAGAATCTTCCTCAGGCTGTTGCCCTATGAGCCAGGCTATGGCTCCCACCTGGAAGTCCAAAAGGCTTTAGCAAACCTGGAGTGACTGATGGCAATAAGTGCTACATAAAATCACTTTGCCACCCCAGATGTATTGTTATTATTATTATTCCCAATTTTTATTTGTTTTACAGTACCCCTGTGGCAGAGCATGGGAAGGAAATGCCAAAGGATTTTCAACTTGATCAAACATCAGATAAAACAGGATGGGGGTTGGTTTTCATTGCTGAAAATTCACACGGTTTCCCTAAAATGAAACAATAACTGAATTTTTTTCTGTCTTTTTCCCTGTTTTCCCCTTATTCTTCCCACTTTTCCCTGCCTTGCATTACGCCAGGTCCTCGTGCACGAGCCATTTGCAACGTTAGAAGGGAAATTGCGCGTGGGTGTGAAATCTTGTGTGCACACATGTTCCACGTTTTGTTTGCTTAAAAGCCCGTGCAAAGCTTCTAGTTTGGCTTTTTCCCCCCTCCCTTTTCCTAACGGGAAAACACTCCTGGGAGCTGAAGTTACACAGGCAATAACACACGACACAACCCAGTAACTGATCCTGATGGGGAGGACAGGGACGCCCTTGTGCCGGGCCACCCTTTGGGACAGCAGGAGGTCACTTGGACCAACCCTTCCCCGGCATCAGCCTCCCCGCCTTGGTCTGCCACGACACGGAAACATCCTCATTAGGATAATAGGCAGATTTCCAGGATCCACTTCTGACTGCCTCGCCCTGGAACGGTCCCAAATATCACAGATGTTTTGACGGCTCTCCCAGAGGGCGGCAGCAGCTCGTCCTCCACTTTCGGCACGTCGAGCCCTGGCACGCGGCAAGCAGCTGATGCCCCGCTCCGCGTCAGGGACGGCAGCTCCCACAGTGCTCCCAGTGAACCCAGCACCCTCAGAGTGAGGTACCCAAGTGGGGTTGTGCCCAGCTGGGATTTTCAAAGCCGTGTGGCATTCTGGAGCTGCAGTCTTCACTCTGTGCATGCTGCTTCTGGGGGAAAATATGGCTTTTTTGGGCATCCTGCAAACAAGTGCTGCTTCTGGAGAAGGGCTTTGCTATAAGAAAGTTGCAGAGGACACAAGAAGGAGGGATGAATTTTAATTATTCCTCTTCACAGGCTTGAATAGGAAGCAAAGCACTGAATCTCAGTTAGGTAAGTTTGACCATTAGGGAAAAAGCAGGGAATAAACTTTTAGCATCAAGATTCTTTTCCGCATCAGGGGGAGCTTCCTCAGTCTTCCCCAGCCCCAAGCGAACACAATCCTGATTTCCATGCTGGGTCTCATCCTGATGGCTACAGGATGGGACAGTGAGTCAAGAGAGATGAAACCATGTCTCAATTTATTGGGCAAGCTCAGGAAATTATTTCCCTTCCACCTTCCCTCCTATTCTCCCCACCTGCCTCAGGAGAGGCTGGGAAGTTTATTTCGCTCAGGATTTCAAACTGCTTGGGAAAGTTGAAGTGAAAGACAGCGTGGAGCTGTTATTGCTGCTGCTGTTTTATTTTTTTCTGCCACTCAATTAGTTGAGAAAACCTGACAATCAGAAGTTATTCATTGCACTTTGTAACAGCCTCTTGTAGGACGTATCTTCTTTGGGAAGGAAACAAGAGCTCCCTGTTTATGGGAAGAGTGGAAATATCAGACAATAAAAGAGGAGCATCTCTGCACATGTCTGACCTGGCCCATCTCCCACCTGGTGTCCTCAAACCTGGCAAAAAATCAAAGTTCAAGACAAAATTAAGAGATAAGTGGCAGAATAACCATCCTTGGTGCCATCAAGGCCACGCTGGATGGGGCTTGGAGTAACCTGGGATAGTGGAAGGTCCCCTTGCCCATGACAGGGGGTGGAATGGGATGAGCTTTAGGGTCCCTTCCCACCCAAACCATTCTGTGATTCCATGATTAGTGCCACAAACCTCGTACCCTCACTGGGCCTTTACTGAAAGCCCTTCAGGAGTATTAATCAAAGAAAGTGCATTGAAGTCCTCCGTGAATAAGCTGGGGACATTAGGACCTGTAATGCTGTCTCCCAGGTCACAGGACAGTCCATCCCTAAAGCAGTCACTGGAGCAACTGGTGTTCCTGGGAGGTGTCATCCATGGTTTTCAGGTTGTTCTTGCACTTACACTCTCACAATTCCCAGACCTCAAGCCAGTCCTGCTTTTATGGACTGAGCAAGTGCCTCAGAAGGTGATTTGTGATCCATCGTGTAAGGCACATGGTGGGATTCCTGGGGCTGTCCTCTGCAGGACCAGGAGATGGACTTTGATGATCCTGGTGGGTTCCTTCCTACACAGAATATTCTGATTCTGTGATACTACGATTCCATGATCATGGACACAAGGATTCACTACCTCAGGGCTCAAATCCAGCTCTCCCCCTACCTTCTCCATACAGCCTTTTCCTTTGGAAGAAAGCCTGCAGCCCATTATGGTGGGGAGGTATCCATGAACAGCCGTGAGATGGGACCTCATGTGCTCATGATGAAGAGCCCCTTCTTTAGAGCACCAAACTCAAGTTTCTCAAAGAGGAATTGCAGCACAGACCATAATTTTTCAAGTTAGAGCTTGGCAGAACACTGCAGTTAATTCTGTTCAGAAGGACACGCATGCTGGCACCCTGAATGTCACCAGTGGTCACAAACCAAGCTTGAAGCCTCCTCTGGAGGCCATCAGCAGCATTGACCCACCCAAGGCTACTCAAGCACAGGAGGAAAAGCCACCTGCAACGTCCTGTGTCAGCCAGAGGCTGCAGGTCCCAACTCTGAGCAGCCAGGACTTGTGGGATTGTCATAGGATAGGGATGTCCATCCAATACAGACCAACAAAATGACAGAACTCTCTCTTCCTTCTCAGAAGTTGTCCAGAAAGGATGTGGATCCAGCCATCACAGCATTCTCTACCCACACTCACAGATGTTAAGGGATTTAGGAAGTGTTCTCTCTCCAAAAGGGATCTTTGAAAGGGAAAATATCTATGATATTCACAGTCCTACCTCTGTAACAGTTCCTATCAAAACCCATGAGATGAGTCTTCCTTCTACCCTGCAAGAGAGACCAAATCAAGTTGATCATAAAATTTCATTTATTTTATTGTCCTCATTTGATCTGCCAGGTGGAGGTCAAGAGGAAATGTTCTATTTTCTTTTGGATTTTAATTTAGGAATATCTGAGTTATCGTGGCTGATTGAAGCTGACCCCTGCGGCGCTGCTGCTGAATGTTTCAGAGAAAGGAGCAAGGCATCTATCAGAGGGTGAGGACGAAATTCCTTTCTTGTCAGAAATGCTTCTGTAAACATTTTAATCAGGGATGCTTTTGCAGCTGAATGGTCACTTAGGTGGGAGCTGCAACTATCACGAGTGGTGCAAAGATGTCAGGATTCCCTGGAACACTCCACTTTGCCCAAGTTGTTCCTCCTGTCATCTGGAACACAGGCTGATGGCAATTGTCTTTTTAATAACACCAGCACATTGTCCAGCATGACCAAGTGCCAGGACTGATTTGGGCTTTATTGTCATGCAGTCTTCCAGAAAATTAATTGCTATCTCTGATAGTGATAACCCAGAGTCTTTAACATGAGAAGCTCCTCCTGGTTTAAATAGTAAACTTATATTGGAGGAGTGGTTGCCTTTTTGTTGTTTAAACAAGGTTTAATTTGCTCTGAGGAAGATTGATTTAACTCCAGAGGCTGAAACTTGGGTTTTGATATGAGTTTTCTGTCCATCCATCCATCCTGTTTGTCTACAACTGACAAGTCTCCCAGTGATGGGGGGACTCCAGGGAGCAAACGGAAGGATTCACTCCAGCTCCTGCCATTTTTTGGCCAACGCCAATCCCGTGCAATTTCAGAGGAGCTCCCACCCAGCAGGCACCTCCTGCCTGTAGGTTTTGCACTGGGCAGTTTGTTAAATGAACATAAAATGCCTTTTCAGATGTTCTGCAGAGTAAATTTTTTTTTTTCTTTTTTTTTTTTTTCTCCCTGTGCATTTGTCACTGGGCTAATGTTTAGAAGCAGCAGAATGGGCCATTTGCAATTGTAATGCTGAGCAGCCAAGAACAGGCTTGTTCCAGGCCTGGGCATTGGCAGCTGGCACTTGAGGTGTGGCCCTTAAATTATTAAAATGATCAGTCTTTGGAGTTTTAAAACCTTTCCTACAGTGTGGTATTTATGTGTGCTTTGCTGGGATTAACTGGCTCGCGTTTGTGGGATCCTAAATTTTCAGCCAAGCCAAGTGCCATGTTCATAAAGTCTTCTGAAAGAATCTTTGTAATCACAGAAGGTTTGTGTTGGAAGGGACCTTAAAGCTCATCTTGTTCCCCCTCCTGCCATGGGCAGGGATGTCACTCACTAGATCAGGTTGCTCAGGGCCCCATCCAATAAATCCAATAAACAGACCAATTTTGTTACAAATTCCTGTTGTTCACCTCTCTTGTCCAGACACACAGAGGGAGAGACTGGGTCAGGACCTTTCCATTGTAGATCCAGAACCTGAAACTTCAAAGCTAAAGCTTCAAATTCTGACCCGAGCTGCTGGGAATCAAACTTTTCACTGAGGAACTCCAATGGAACAAAATCTGAGGGAAAAAAAAAAATGTTGAAGAAGCAATTTCTTCACGGTAAGTGCCCACAGCACCAGACTGCTGGGAAAAAAACGCTGTGCCAATAACCCACTTCCTGAAAGATTTTCCTAACTTTAAATGAAGCCCAGCCTGGCATTTTCATGGGATACAGAGGGCTGGTGTCTCTCCTTGGATGAAGCAGGCTCACACTGACTTAGGGCTGGCAGGGAGCCTCCATGGTGGTGGTGCTCCAGAACATGTTCTGGCCCGTTTCTTGCCACGAGAGGACCACAGGTCTTCAAGTTGGATCTACATTTACTTTTCTTGGTGATTCAGTACCATAATGCCCTTAAATGCCCTTTAAAGGACCTCCCTGAATCCTCTACAGTTCCAACCCTTGTATTTTGGAGGCTCCTCAGGCTTTTGAAGAACCACAGTTACACTTTGTCTTCTTCCTCAGCAAAGGGAAGTTATTTCACTTTATTTCTCCTGTTTCACTCTGCTGTGGCCCAGGAAGAAAAAACTCAATGGGCTCTTAGAAGGTTTACAAGGGGTTGCCCTGGCAGTGGCTTGGAGAAGTGATGGGAGGACTCAGCAGCCCCATTTGAGGCTGTTCACAGAGGGGATAGTGCTTAGAATTATTGTCCTGTGCAAACTGCTTGGCAGGAGCACTGCTTCTCCCCCACAAGGATGGTGGGAGGTGCATCATCTTCCTCTCCGCAGAGTTGCCGTAAAATTAATGTGGCCATATGGAAGTAGGCTGCAGATCTTGACTGTCTAACACACTCCAGTTTCCAAAATCATGCTCCCGACACAACGCACCCATAGGCTGCTCCAAGCCCAAGCCTCGTGGCAAAAAGACAATTTTGCTCCTCTGCATCAGCCGAGGTACTCTTAGGTGTGAAAGCTAAAGGTCTCGAGCAATTTATAACTGCTAATGTTCTGGCCCTGAAATAATCGTGGAAGACATTTTATTTTCTGTTTATCCCTCCTGCCTTGAAGTGAATCAACTTCTGAGCTCACACCATGTGACGGTGGCTGTGGCGCATGAGTTTTCTGTGCCAGGAGAGAGTATCCAGGCAACTAGACCAGATATCAAAATCTTGTCAGATTTTTCCCACCCTGTATTTTGTCTGTCTTATGGCCCTTATTACCACTGAATTCCGGACCCGTTGATCTCTAATGAATTCATCTCGCAGCTGCCTTTTGCAGACAGGGAAATGTCTCCGTTCTGCAGATGGAGGTGGGAGACATGGAGAGCCCTGTAGGAAAGTCGGGTGAAGTAGGGATTGAAATGGGATATCCCAGGTCAGGAACCAGTACCAGAGTCCCTTGTTTAAAGGTGGGGACAGTTTCGAGTGTGAGGGGTTCAAGCTAAAAAAGGAAAATTAACAAGGTGTTGTCTTGCTTGATTGTAGGAGGATTTGGGCTGGAAGGGAGTTTATGAGGTCTTTGGTCCAACCTCCTTTTCCAAGAAGGGTCAGCCTCGGGTTTAGACCAGGTTGCTCATCCGGTTAGGTCTTAAAAACACCCAAGGACTGAGACTGCACAACTGCAAACATCCCTGGAAGTATTCAAAAGTTATTTGGATGTGGCATTTGAGGACATGGTTTAGGTGGGCTTGGCAGTGCTGGGTTAACAGTTGGGATGATCTTGGAGGGATTTTGATTCTGTGATTCTACTCTGAAGACCTCTGCAGGAAGATCCTTAGACCAGCCATAACTTCTCTGAACTTGTCACCCATCCCTGGGCAGGAAAACCAGATCAATTCACCTGTCATTTTAATTCCTCCCCTGTAAGTGAGACACAAAAGCTGAATCCTACAGCATTAACTTTTAATGCTGATCCTTTTTGTTCCTGCTTTTTGTTTGGCACTTCACTGTCAAGAGGAGAAATTGAAGCAGACAGGCATCATTTCTTGTATGACCAAACAGCCACATCTGAGATAGAAATACCTGACTTTTTTCCTTTAGTAGTTTGGGAATGTGGAAGTCAGTCATAGACATTGTCATGGCAGAACAGTGTCTGGATACTGAATTAGACTTTAACTAAGTGTGGAAATTCAAAACCCGACAATTACTTGTTATGTTGCAGAGATTCATCGCCCTATTAGGGAAAGAAAAAAGTTCCTTTTATTTTAAGTTAAAAAAGTGATGGTGATGGCCCAACAATTTCAAAATTGGGGTGGGGTCACGAAAATAATATACATTTTTAATTCCTTGTCATTTTAGTTTAATGTCCTCTGGTTTTATTTCTTCAGCAATTCCAAAATGCATTTATTTCAAAGCCTATGTCCTAATTAAAAAGCCCTGTGCCCTGAAATAAGAGATGGCACGCATGAATGTCCTAAATAAAGGAAAAGAAATAAATAAAAGGCCTGTTAAATTTTCTCCATAATGTCCATGAATTAAGAAGCATCCCCATTTTCCTTTTTGACCTATGGATATCATTAATATGGACTGTTCCAGCACAATGAACTGGAAAGAATGGTAAAATTTTTAATTTCCTTTCTTGAGGAGAAATAGATGCTTTTCCACAGTAATGTTCACATGGGTGATACACTGACTTCTGGCCTTTATCTTGGATTTTGTGGGGATCTCAGAATACAATCTCATTATTTGGGAAAACAATATCAGTGCTACAAATTCTAATGAGTCTTCCAGAGGAGGCTCATGGAGGTTCTTCCTGAGTGACCTGGGGTTGAAAACAGCTCAGAATTCCTGCAGTCAGCTTGGCCAGCCTTGGTTATAAAGTCAGTGAAATGATGATTTTGCAGTAGGTTACAGGTGTAATTCAGCTTTGTCAGTTTAGGCTGACACATGATTTGTACTTTTTGCTGATGCAGGAATAAAGACAAAGGGAAGGGGGGAAAAAAGGTTTTGGGGTTTTTTGCTACCAAACAGGAAATACAATGATGTGGCATGAGAAGAGTGTGCACATGTGCAAGGCTCTTCTGGAGCAAATGCAGCTGTTCCCCAGGAAAAGACTGGAAGAAAAAGGCTTTATTTGGAGAATGAAGATTTAAGGTTAGATATTAGGAAGGCTGTTCTAATCTAAGAGTGAAAGAAGACTTTTTCCAAGAACCTGGTAAAAAAATAGTGCATCAGTATGACTGTGACATCTTCAAGGAGCAGCTGTGGCTTGAGCGGGGAACTTCATGGATCTGACATGACCCACATAAAGTTTCAGACAGGTCCTGGCTGTAGGGGATCACTCTCCCATGTTTCTGTGTGGATCACTCTCCCATGCTTCTGTGATGGTGCATGGCCTGGGAAGGTCCTGGAAAGCCCTCATTGGGATGAAGGGCTGAGTCAAATATCCATTGAGCCTATTTCTTTCCACTCTGGGGCAAGAGGAGTCTGACCACCATCTGGGGAAGCCTATGGATGTCCGTCCATCCATCCATCCATCCATCCATCCATCCATCCATCCATCCATCCATCCATCATCCATCCATCCATCCATCCATCCATCCATCCATCCATCCATCCTTCCCTCTGGCTCCCAGCCCTCAGAGCAGCGCCGAGCACTTCCCGCCGCCGAGGCACAAAGCTGGGGAGCTCCAACACGCGCTCGCAGGAGGGGGCCCGGCTGCAGCATAGATGATCAAAGGGCAGAGCAGGCTGATGTGCAGAGAGACGCTGTGATGCAGCAGCAGAGAACCCCTCCAGCCCTCGCCGATGCTAATGCATATATTTACCTCCTGATTGACTTCATAATTAATTGACTACGCGGGGAGGATCCTTCTCTCACCTCCCCGGCTCTGAAGAAGCAGAGTGGCACGGGTGTAAAATGGGGCCATGCGAGGGATGAATGAGGCCTTTTGTCTTTATTTTCTCTGCAAGTGCATAGAAGCCATAAGGAGCCTGTAAGGATATAAATGAGGGCAAAAATGTGTTTCTTACAGTCCCCAAACTGCAGCAGGAGAGAGTCAGCATAGACAAGGGCTGAAGCAGTGGTTATCAAGTAGAAAGGTTTGTGTTTTGGCTCAAAGGTGGATATATTTAAAAAAAAAAAATCGTAGAAAAGTAGGGGAAATTAATACTTCCATCCCAACCCGAAGAAGGAGAAGAAGCATTTGTTATGCAAATCTTTTCATTATTGCAAATCCCGAGTGCTGATAAGAGATAAGCGTTGTTCTAGCCTTATTTCAAGTGGCTCCTGCCCAGACGCGGGGACGTGATTCTACTGCTGCGAGAGAAAGAAACAAACACACACATTTTCCCCCTGTACATTTATTTCTGTTACTGGAACACAGATTCTGGAGCCTGCCTGAAAAGGCATTTGGTCCATTGAGGCTTGTTCATTTTACTGCTTTGTTTTCTGCTAAGGTGACATCTGCTCCTGAATGACCTTCGCATCTTTTCTCCGAGCAGCCTGGCCCGGGTGGCCGCTCCTTTATGCGCATACATTAACGTGCGGGTGAATCGCAGCTTCAGGAGGGCTGTTCTTTATCCTTTTCATTTTCCCTAATCCCGGAGTCTGCGGGGAACAAAGGGCTGGATCCTCACGGTGTAAACGGCCAGGGCCGGCTGCGGGGATTTACATCCGCTACGGCGTGACACTGGTTATCTCCCACAGCCATTCCCCACTTTACCATCTCCGCCATCAAATTCCTTGTCCTTGCTAGAATTTATTGCTTTTTCCCCCTGTTTTTGAGTGTTGGGAGGCAGCTGTAAAATCTGTGCAGGGAGCAGCAGAAGCTCACATCCCATGTCGGACGCAATCCCACTGCCGGGGCTTGGTGGTGGGGAAAGGTTGGTGCTACACACATGGCATGGGATGCTGCTCCCCACCCCATCCCTGTGCCATGATGCTCCCTATTTTTGTGGCCTCGGTGCAGGATCTGTCCCCATCCACTGCTGCCTTCCATGGAAATCAATGAGGTTTGCTCAGCCCTGCATTTAGCCGAGGCTCAGTCCTCTGTCTGCCTGGCTATTAAATTACTTTTCCACGTGACAGTGGAGCTTCCAAAGTTTGCATCACAATTTCAGTCTCATATGCAGCTCTTCAAGCCATTTTCCCTCCTCTCCTATTGTTTCACTGCTCTCTCACCATTCAGCAGCTCGGTGTCGCAACAGGAATATTCCACTTGCCCCATCTCCCTTTGTCTGGCACCATTGTTTTTTTTGCATCACCACCAAATGAAATCAATTTTAGTACTGATTTCTCTGCCCTGGCACTGGAATGACATGCCGACAGTTTCTGCTGCAAATTCTCCTTGCTGTCCATAATAAGTTACTTAACCATTCCATTATTTCATGCCGGCTCCCGGTGGGTTTGAGCTGCACAAGGCATCTTTCTGATGAAATTGGCACCGGCTTTTAAAAAATCCAAATCAATTATATCTCCTGGGCCTTGCTCAAGACTTTAAAAGAGGTTACTTAGGCAGGATCTTCATTTTGCACATCTGGGTGGAAAATGCACAGGCATTTTTTTCCCCCTCTCATGTTGGTTTTCTGTTTGTATAAAATTGTTTATCATTGGAAGAGTCGGGAGCTCACTACGGGAGGAAATTTGGCTGATATTTATGGCAAGGCTCCAGTGGCTTTAATGAATGAAATGTTGATCACTTGAACAACAGGATCAGCAATATGGCAGGGATGTGATAGCCCTTTTCTCTAGCCCTGGATATGAAGTAACAGATAACACTCTTGTGTCAGAGGGCAGCTCCCAACAGAGGGGAGCAATCATGATCTGGGTGTCAGACCTGGTTTCTTCTCCCATCTCCAGTGCAGCTGGAATTAGGTGATCTCCAAGGTCCTTTCCAACCCTAACCACTCTCTGGACTTCTCCCCAGGAAGACCGTCCCTGGAGCTAATCCAAGTCTTTTGCTATTCAGATGGGTATTGAAATCCAATGTTACCTATCCTGGCAAGCTTTCTGGTAACAACTGGAAGCAATTAATCCTAATGAACTTTTAAATCACCAATTTCACTAGATTTCTCAATCTTCCCAAGCAAGTCTTACTTGATCTATTTTCTAAATGAACACTGAAATGTCCCTTTATGGAAAGGAAAAGAATCGACTCCCTCACCTCTTCGAGGTCATATCGTTATGCAAAAAACCCACATGTGCACAACTTCCCACCTTTTTAAAAAATCAAACCTAAATCTGACTTCTTCTAAGTACCTAATGGGAGCTGCAATTTCTTGCTAATTATATAATTACTCCAGATTGTTATGTAGCACTGGCAATCAAACACTCGAAATACTTTTAGCTTGAAGAAAGTAATTACGTAATTCCAGCGAAGCCGCATTCATTGCTGCTCCCTTCTCCCTGTGGCTTCATGTCCGCAGCCAGCAGAGCTCAGACAGACCCGGCACATCCCTTTATAGCACCTGAAGGCCAGGCTGGGTATGAAGAAAGGGTTTAATGTGGGGAAAAAAAAATCTTATTCATACAAACAGAGTGAGATGGATGTGTATATAAATATATGTATTATATTTCAGATTTTGAAGCCTTTTTCTTTTTAGAGGCGAACAGGACCATGCTCATCCCAGCATGGCAGTCCCCCAGGAGACCTCCCTGTCACAGCGTCTGATATGGTCCCAGTCCTGGGGCTTCCCAGTGGATATTTTCATGGGAAGAGTTTGCCCAGACCCAGTGACAGCTCAAGTGTAGCCTGATTGTTATTCACCAGCTTCTGCACACCTGCACCAGGGTCCCACAGCTTTACATGTCTGACCAATGCAGAGAGAAAAATTCCCTTGTCCCCTATCCCTCAGGGTAATGTCCCTTGACACTGAATGCTTTCAGTTCAGGTGACAGTTCTGCCTCTGGGGTCTGCACATTCCCTGATCTCCATGACAAGACACTCAGGTGATGCTTTAGTCTTCAATCCTACACTGTAATTGCTTCCTTTTCACTGCAAGCTTCATGGAGAATGAAGCTGTGTGTGTTTCAGTGAGACCTGTACGACATTTCAACATTTCACTAACTTTTTGGTTCAGACTTTAAGCAAGTTTTGAAAACAGTTATCAGATTTTTCGTAAGGAGCAGGGGGAAAAATAAATAATAAGAACAAAAATAGTTTATTTGAATATTTGACAGAAAGCAAAAGAACTGGGATTTGATGCTGTTCAGTTGAGAAGAACTCATTGATATCCACTAAATTAAACAAGAACTTCCTGCTGCATTGCTTATATTATGGTTACCATGATTCAAAGGCCAGAAGTTATAATGGATTTTTTATTTCTTTTATTTATTATGTACCATGGTCCCAATGGCTCTTCCTTCTTGCCTGGTTTTGTTTTGGTTATTTTTCATTGCTGTTGCAGTTTTGTTTTTTCTTTTCTTCTTTCACACTCAGAGTGAGAAAGTTTTCCCCCACATTCAGGTAGAACTTCCGAATGTTTTGCTTTGTGTCCATTGCCCCTTGCACGGTTTTTGGGCACCACAAAAGGAGCCTGAGCCCATCCTCTTGAGAGCTGCCCTTAGGTTATTTGTGTGCATTGGTAAGATCCCCTCTCAATCCTCTCGCCTAGAGGCTGAACAGGTTCAGCTCCCTCACACTTTCCCTTTATGAGATGCTCCACGGAATCCCAGGATCCCAGAATGGTTTGGGTGGGAAGGGACCTTAAAGCTCATCTCATCCCAATCCCCGGTACAGGCAAGGACACCTCCCACAAAACCACAGATGGGATATTGGGAAGAAATTCTTCCCTGTGAGGGTGGTGAGGCCTTGGCACAGGTTTCCCAGAGAAGCTGTGGCTGCCCCTGGATCCCTGGAAGTGTCCAAGGCCAGGCTGGACAGGGCTTGGAGCAACCTGGGATAGTGATCTAGTTTAGTTCTTACTTTGCTGGAAAGCATTTTCATCTAACCCAGAGTGCAAATTGACCTGGAAAAAATAACTCTGTTGGAGATGATCAGAGATGATCTGTTTTGACTTGGCAGAAGAAGCACCCATATATTTATATAAATAACCTCTTCCATTTTCCTTGCCCCTCCTAAGCTGGGGGCAATCCTCTGTTTAGTCATTCCTGGGGCTGAAACCAGCATGGAATGCTAAATGGATTAATTATTACTACATCACTCTAAATTTAGACAGCTTCCTTTCAGAATTAGATTTCTTCAGGTTTATGCCATTACATTTCTTAAATGTACATTCTCAATCACATTAGCAATTATGAATACATTACATTTATTTTATTTTTGAAATATTTTACTGTTGTACCTTTAGGATATGAAAAACACACAGTGTCCTACCCAGGCAGAAATGTGAGGTCACTACTGCCCATTATTTCATTGCACATCTCTCAATTTTAAGGATAATCCTGCGACCTTTTCCCAAGAACTGCCAGTTATTTTCTTGTATGAGAAAACCAACTTTCATTTTTGAAGGAACTTTTTATCTCCTGCACTTGCAGAGATATTGCAGGAGTCTGTCCCCATGGAGGGCTGGGTTGGAACTAGAAGATCTTAAAGGTCTCTTCCAACACAAACTGGTCTAGGATTCTATGAGTCTTGAAAAACATGGAGCATTTTCAAAAACCAGGAGGTGAATAAAACCATTTGACATTCAAACTAAAACTCCCGTCTGTCCTGGCTCCGCAGCTGCTTCCCCTGGGGAAGGGCCCAGGGCAGTCTCCCTCCAGGACTGCCTGCACTGCTGGCAGTCACTCAGGCCTGGGGACTTCTTGGTGCCCTTTGGGGCTTGGTGACTCTGCTTTGGGGCTCAGTGGTGCCTTTCCACCTCTTGGGTGCCGTTTCCTGGGGCCCTCTGCACTCCTTTCCCATTGCAGACAGAGAGAGATTATGGATGCAATTGTTTTAATGGAAAAGCAGAACAGTGAACAACATCTTCTACATCTACATCTACATCTACATCTACATCTACATCTACATCTACATCTACATCTACATCTACATCTACATCTACATCTACATCTACATCTACATCTA
>VZSE01005048.1:163420-175269 GCA_013398275.1 Promerops cafer
GACACCCCAACCATCCCACCCTGTGCATCCCTGAGAGCGTTGTCCAAAGGCTCCTGGAGCTCTGGCAGCCTCGGGGCTGTGCCCATTCCCTGGGGAGCCTGGGCAGTGCCCGACACACTCTGGGGGAGGAACCTTTTCCTGGTATCCAACCTGATAGCCCCAGGCACAGCTGAAAGGGTTGATGAAAGAGGTACCTTGCTGCAGGGAGTCTGTGGATTTTGGAAACAGGACAGGCCTGGAGAAGGCCACTTCTACAAGTGATTCTCTCATTTGGGCGGGGAGTGGGGTGACGTGAACAAGACTCTCAAAGGGATTTGGGTAAATCTCATGGGTCTAATGGTTAAATTGGATGTGCCATTCCTAAATCCAGTTTATGCGATTGGGCACTGAGCCTGTCATGGTTCATGTTTTAGGTTTCCCCCATCAATTCCACTTCAGAGGTTCAATCTTGTGGGAAGGTTTTAGTGGGTTAGGACCGGCACAATCCAGAGAACTGGAGGATGGTTTTATTTCATTAATTCTGGGAATGGGTTTCTCTAGAAGGATGCTGGATAAGGGATTTATGCCCTCCTTTCTCTGAAGAGTTTCAGCCCCCATCTCTCTGCAGAGCTTTGTTCCCAGGATGGGGTGTAGGTGCATTATCTTTCTTCATTGGAAGCTTTTCAGCTTTACTTGGCATTTGAATATTAAATTAGAGAAATCACGGCCCTTTAGCCTGGAAGGGAAGGCCCAGGTGAGGCCTGTGGTGCTGGGCTATAAGGCTGTGGGGGCAGAGAAATGGTCAGCACATTCCCATGCTGAGTTTTGGCCTGTGCCAACTAACATTGACACAAAAATTCCTCAGGCACAGCCAAGGGCCAGGGCTCATTCCCAGCGAATGGTGTGGACATGGCCAGCCTTGTTTTGGGGACAGGGAGCTCAGTTGTACCACTTGGCCTCAGGGCAAAGAGCCATTCCCTGGCCTTTGTTCATTCCCATTTAGTTTGTCAGTGAGAAGGAAGGTGAGGGATTAATTGGTGGAGCAAGGGCTGGGTCACAGGGCTCTCCCAGCAGCTCCATGAACATATGGCCCATTAGAGACCCATCTCAACAGCTTCAGCACAAGGAGTTAAAAGGGTTCCCTCTCTGAGAGGAAGAAATGTGAGGGCAAACCTGCTTGTCCATCCCACCAATTTACTGATTAGTGGATGTGTTGTAACAGCACTGATTTGCTGAGTTTGAAAAGAAAAGCCCATTTTTTTTGTCCATGACAGCAAAGTCTCAAGTACCTGGACTGTGAAATCTATAAGTGGGAAGGCTGCTATATGAGATATGGAAAAACAAGTGCCTTTTTGATGCCACAGAAAAGCTGCAGAACCTGGTTCTGCCCATCCCAGCCCTGCCCCAGTGCAGGGGGCACTGCAGATCTCAGGAGACACAGCACACCGAGGTGCTGGGACAGCGCCTGCTCATGGCTTTATGGTTCTGGGACATGGCAAGCCTCCTTTGAAAATTCAGTCCTGGTCCTAGAAAATTCAGTTCTGTTCCTAGAAAATTTACTCACAGCTCTGTGGTCAGAAAAAATTATGGTCTGGCAAAGAAATGAGTTCCATGTGTGAGTCTCATCACATAAAGCTGTATATAGAAGTATAGACGGTTGAAAGTACAAGGATCCATTTATACAAATATTTACACGTCTTTTTATTTGACTGTATGTAAACACATCTACATAAACTGATTTTGACACACACACACACACACACACACACACACACACACACACACACACACACACAAACATTGAAACTTTAAAACCTTTTCACAATAAAGACCAAATAGGGAAACATGTCTTTATCAAAGGATTCATTTTACCAGAAAATTTGAGGATGCAGCAGCTTTGCTGTGGCTTCATCCACCAGATACCCACATTGTGGCCAGAGGTGGAAATGGAGCTCAACACCCTGCCAGAACTGCATGTGTCCCATGTTAAACACACCCAAAACACCCCATTTTTTCCAGTCTTGCACTTGCTATTTTATATCTCATATCTAGGGTCGTCTCGCTGGTCAGTCTTAGCCTGGGTGGAAACCTTGTTTGCCACCTGAGATTTAATTTTCCGCCTCTTTCTTACATCAGTAAGTGAATCTTTGATGCTCTCTCTGCCTTCCCGCAGCTTTATCTTTGGCTGGATTGTACCACCTTGGGAACAGGAGTCTTGGAACAGAACAGCACTGAAGCAGAGACTGTCAGTCAGGGAGAAGTCAATCTTGTTCTTCCTTTAATCATGTGGGCTTTCCCCTCTCCATTTCTTGGTGACTTTCCTCCTACAGGAAATGAGTAGGATCTTCTGGCTCTGACTATTATAACATTTTACCACATGTGTTCTCTTTTGTTCCTAATTTCTCTTCAAAAGCGACTGCCTGGGTTGCTTTTCCCATGTTAAACCTGGTGAAAAAAACCAGATTTTTATTTCAGCTTGTGACAGATCTTGAAACCTGTCCTCATTGTACAGTTCCCCACTGTAGTGTGTATCTTTACTATTTCAGGCACTAATTTATTTTATTTATCCTCTCAGCACCCCTTGCCTTTGCAAGGGGAAAAACACTGTGTGCTTGTGCCCACTTCATGGATGTGGTGTTCTATAGAATCAGAGTGGCTTGGGTTGGAAGGGAGCTTAAAGATCATCTCATCCCACCCCTGCCATGGGCAGGGACACCTTCCACTATCCCAGGCTGCTCCAAGCTCCATCCAGCCTGGCCTGGGACACTTCTAGGGATCCAGGGGCATCCACAGCTTCTCTGGGCATTTTCTTGGGCCTGGAGAATTGGGACTCGCCCAAGAGAACACTGGAGCAATGACACCAACCCCAGACATGGCTCCAGCACCCCCTTGGGGTTTCATCCCAAGATTTTCTGCCCCCACAGGTGCCTCTGTGGCATTAAATAGAAACCCACCCCAGATGAGGGCACATGTAGGTTGGAAAAGACCTTCAAGACCACTGAGTCCAAGCTGTGACCCACTCCCACCTTGTCACCCAGACCAAAGCACTGAGTGTCACGTCCAGTCATTCCTTGGATACCTCCAGGGATGGGGACTCCAAACCTCCCTGAGCAGCCCCTTCCAGTGCCTGAGCACCCTCTCCATGAGGAAATTCCTCCTGATTGCCAACCTGACCCTCCCCTGGCACAGCTAGAGGCCATGCCCTCGTGTCCTGTCACTCATCCATACCACGGCACGCAGCATTATCCGCACTGCTTTGCACGGTTCCATGGTTTTAGAGCTCATCATCTTCCAACTGCTGGGAAGGGCACGTATCAGAGACATAATCAAAGCAGAATTCTGCTTTTAATTATAACCCTTGCGACACGTTGAAATCAGCAGCGTCGCACAGCCCCATCGGAATGCTCAAACGAGGAAACTGGAGAAAGGGGAAGTGAAAGGAATTTGGTAAAACTTTCCTGTTCTGCTGGATGCTCAGAAACTGAGTTTGGTTTTAAGAAACTTTTGCTGAAGGGAAAACTTGGCCTTTTTGCTCTCTTTTCTTGTCTTTTCTAATTAATTTTTTATCTTTTTGTTCCATAGGACATGCTAGTTTAAAAAAAGAAAGACTGAATGTCAAAACTACTAAAAGCGAACTTTGAAAACCAAGGAATAATTCATTTAAAATCAGCATCAAACCCATGCCTCTCCCTCGTGTTCTTCCATAAACTCCTCCAAAAATTAGGTGTTTCAACAAGAGCAGTTAATTATACAGACATAATGTGGAGCAAGACATTTATAAAATCCCCCAATGGCTGATGGAATGATCAGAGCATCACAAAACATTTGCAATTAAACGGAGAAATATTCGGGATTTCTGGTTGTGCCTTGCACTGTTGGTGGTAATCTTAGAGTGGCATATAATAAAACAGTTGTAAAAGGAAAGAAACCCCCCTGGAAGACCAGGTGATGAGAAAACACATTGTGATCCCAGGATAATAAAAACCTGCACTGATTCTTAATCAGGATCAGGTGAATGAACCAGTTCTCTGCTTCCCTGTTTCTCAATGAGAACAGTTCTCTGCATCTTGTCAAACAACTGCTAAGCTCAAGCAAAGATAAAAACATCCGGTAATTATTTTTATATGCAAGAAACTTGGATTAGAGTACAGGCATAAAATAAGAGTGTTGCCCACTTGAAAAGAATTGGTATTTTGCATGCAGAAATGTGTCTTTTCCTGTGAAAAACACGTGGCCTGGGGAATATCTGAGAAAATATTCATGCCCCTTTCTTGTTTGTTTGGTGGAGGATCCCACATATTCTCCATGCTTGGCGTAGGAGTCCCATGCTAATGTCAACACAGATAAAAAATGTCCGAAATTTTGAGGAAACGTTCTGGGAGCCAACAACCTCCCTTGCTCCTACAGGTTTGCAAAGAAGTAGAAAAGATTTCGCGATATCCAATGGAGACACACAATTTGTCTTCAGAACTGGCTTCTGAAGTGACAGCAAGATTTTTCCATCGGAGATTTCCTCAATTAACCCCAAGACATGCAAATTGGCATTTTTACTAATATTCTCCAAGGTCTCAGGCTTGTGATGAGCAGAGTCTCTCATTAGCGCACCTGTACGAGCTCTGCAGCAAGTACACACAGCTCCCGGCATCGGAATGTTTTCCAACTCCATTCCCAGATCAGCAGCTCCACTCCCACGGGATGCAGAAGACAATGCCCGGATCCCAGCAGGGCCTCGTGCTGCTCCAGAATTTCCAGATCAACAATGCCACTGGGGGTTGGTGGCAGCCCCCTCCAAAAAGTAGGGCTGAGGAAAGGTTTAGTCCCCTAAAACATGAGCAAATGCAAATAAAACAGCATCAAATAGATATAAAGGAATATAAAGTTATATAAGATGTATGATATAATATCAGGGAATCACTGAATGGTTTGGGCTGGAAAGGACATCAAAGCTCATCTCCTTACAAGCCCCTGCCATGGGTAGGAATATCTTCCACTAGACCAGGTTGCTCAGAGCCCAGTTTTCAGAGTCATGACATGAAGTGTATTAGAAGCAGCATTTCCCACCCTCCAGGCAATGTCCTTTCCTTGCTGAGAGTCTAGACTCCAGCTCCCAGCTGTGAAGGTGCTCTCCTGACCTTCAGCTCACCCCTCCTGGCCGTACACGTGCCCTGGTGTGAGTGTAAAGGATGGTGTTTGTCTGGAAATTGAATCCTGGCCAAGGATTGTTTGTTCTGGAGTGAAGGGTACGATGAAAGGTGAGAAAGACACGGTGGCAAGCGGTGAAGATCTCTTTGGGCAAGAGCCAAGAGTAGGACAACAACAGAGCTACTCCTCAATGGCTTGGTGGCCAGGGCAGTGCCACTGCCTGAGGTGTCCTAGAGGAGCCCAAAGATGCTGTGGGTACACAAGATGCAATAAAAAGGGAAAACCTTTTCGTTCATGTACAATGGATAAATGGATACTGAGGGTAAATGTTTAGATACCTGTGAACAAACACTCCTTGGAGATTTAGTCATTGGAGAAAGAACTCCTTGTGCAGCCCAGGATCATTATGGTGTTATCAAAGAGAGACTCTGTAGGAGAAGCCATAATGTGCTGAGCTCCAGTATAGTCATAGGAACAAGGCAGCCAAAAATATCACCAAGCACAGTGCTGGATTTAAAAAGGAGCCCTACGAAAAATGAGGCGACTCGTTCAAAGGAAATTAGTACGAGCCACGACGGGGTGAAATGTTTGCAAGCAGCAGAGATATTGTTTAAAGACACCATATTAGAGGCTCAGAGAAAATACTCGGAGAGTATCAAAAAAGACTTTTAAAAAGACCAGAAGAAAGCTACTGTAATTAAAGATCAGAGCGAAGGAGGCTGTTACAAGTAAGAAGACTTCGTGTTCAAACATGGAAAAAATAGAGAGTAGGCATTCTATTAAAAGGTAGACTAAGAGATTTGAAGAACTACTTTCTAAGAGCAGGGCTGAATTATCAATCCTTTTACAAACACGAGTGGATTAGGAAGCCTGCCAAGCAGTGTGGAGGGCCAAGAATGGAGCAGGGTGTAAAAAGAGTAACTTCTGATCCGCAGGCCATAGTGGATGGATCAAAGAACACCAAAAGAACTTGAATTTGAAGTGTCTGGGCAGAGAAAGTTGCTTGGAATTGTAACAGAGAAGCTGTGGCTGCCCTGGATCCCTGGAAGTGTCCAAGGCCAGGCTGGACAGGGCTTGGATCAACCTGAGATAGTGGGAGGTGTCCCTGCCCATGGCAGGGGGTGGAACTGGATAAGGTTTAAGGTCCCTTCCAACCCAAACCGTACCACGATCCCACGATTCTATCATTTGAGTGGAGACATCAAAATGTCCCTTCCAACCAGGATTGATTGGCATGTCTCTAGATCTTGGTGCCTCTGCACCTTGAAAAATCTGTGCTGCTTGAGTCTCCTTTCTCCCCCACTCAAAAAGGATGCTGGGAAGCTGGAAAAGTATGAATGACAGCAAATAAGGATGATGAAGTGGTGGAACAGCACTAACATGAGAAGAGGGGAATTTGACTAAAATGCACACTTGAGCTGAAGAAAGAGGGAGGGAGTTCTGCTATTAGGAGATGAGCAGGCAACATTTATAATTTCATAGCACAAGATCCAGAGATCCACTGAGCAAATGCTCGAGATGCAGGTTCACCAGCAGCCAGGGGAAGAGTCGGCATCAGTCTCCCATTTTTCTACATGTGATTTCTACATGAGTGATTTCATCAGAAAGAGAAAACTTCTCACTGGAGTCTGTGCTGTCTTCCCAAGTTCCAATGAGCCTGCAGTGAAGCAGCAGAAGACCCACGCACAAAAATACCTCTGCAAGGCTTGACCCAGCCTTTGTATAAACTGGAAAAAAGGGAAAACAGTGAAATGAGTCCTTCCTCCAACCTCAAATGCTGCTGACACATTTCTGTAGGTCAGGTCAAGATCAGTAAAAGTTTCCAAGATGGAGGCTCACAGTGGGTAAAGGGAAAAGCTGCTGCCAGGGCTCCTGTGTTTTGTAGCTCTGAAACCTTCTCCTCTCCCCATCTGCTTTTTTAACTGGCAGAGCACTCTGTGTTTTCATCCCGAGGGTTGGGAAGGGCAGAGGGAGGAGGAGGAGGAGGAGAAATGGTGGGTTTGCAGCAGTGGTTATTCTCTCTAGTGACAAGCTGTATTTGTCTTTGGGGAAAGGTGACTATTGCCTGCCTTTGTGACATCAAGATTGATCCCAGAATGTTTAAAATAATAGGAAAAATACATTTCCCATTGACTTCTTTGGGAGCAGCTTGCACAGTTCTGCAAGCAGATGGCATGATGTATATTAAATTATCACTTATGTCGGGGGGCTTATTTTAAGGATGGAAGTGTCGTCTCTTGGTATTTGTGCCAGAACTGCTCATCCCCAAATCAGGATTTTTGTATCCTTCCAGCCATCCGGGAAAATATGTGAAGGAACATGCCCTTCCCAAAGAGAGGTAAAAACAGCATCATCCTGTTCTTCTTTCGCATCTTCCAATGAAAAGTAAATCAATTTTTAAAATCTTTAGGAAGGAAATGTCCAAATTGGTGTAAACTGAACTAAAGACAAATGTCCCCCAGAATTCACTGTAAATCTCCTCCACTTGGGTGAAGGTTCACAGTGACAGTGACAACAGGAATAAGGAGTGCAAACACGGCTGGTAAAGCCCGAGAAGTCTAAAGCAAATGCTGAGTCATCAACAATATTTATAACCTCCAACACTCAGAATAGAAGGTACCAAGGGACTGCAATTACTGAGATATGACAAATGTTGAATTTTTATTCACGGCAGCTGCAGGACACTCGGTTGTCCAAGCACATCGCTGCTGAAAGTCACGACCTTTGCTTAATCCGTGGACATGGGTTGTAAGTTACGCTCTGCCCGCTTTGTCCATGAAAAGTATTGCTGTTGACAGCCCCTAAAAGTTATGCCCAGTTTTGCAGCTCTCCATATCCCACTCTCCCATGTTCTACTCCTCTCTCTAATCTGGTTTAGTAATAGTCCAATCCTCTGTGTCGCTTGCCAACCCTCTCAGGCTCATTTTGGTGCCTTATACCCCACAATTGTCATGACACTCTTCTGTGGGTGGTCTGTACTTTAATACTCTCTCTCCATGTCCCTGTTTCCAAACCAGCCTCACAATTCTACCCCATCACAGTGAAAAAATAAATTCAATAAACAACATTTGCACTGGGCTCATTATGGCCTTCACAGAATCATAGAACAGTTTGGGTTGGTAGGAGCTTTTTAAAGGTCATCCAGTCCAATCCCCTGCCACAGGCAGGGACACCTTCCACTAGACCAGGTTGCTCAGAGCCCCACTTTGGGATGTTCTATCTCATTTGGAATGAAACTTCCTGGGGGTCAGAAGAGGTGACAAAGTCCCACTGATTTCCCTGGGACTAAAATATCTACATAACAACAGAACTTCAATACCTAAGGATATTTTATGGTTGGAAATGTCCAAGGCCAGGCTGGGCAGGGCTTGGAGCAACCTGGGATAGAGGGAGGTGTCCCTGCACATGGCAGGGGGCAGCACTGGATGGGCTTTAAGGTCCCTTCCCAACAAAACCATTCTGTGACTCAATGATCTGGACTTGTGTCTTCCTGCAAGCACTGCACAGCATCATCCAGTGTAGCAATTCCAATAAAGAAAGGAATCAAAAGTCACAACATCCCATGGATGATTAAAGATAATCTAATGGGCATCAGATATATTTTACATATGCTGTTAATTTATTTTCTTCCAAACAGAATATTACCTGGCATTTAATTTCCCTCAAGGATCCAGATGCTGTCAGGAAACGTCCTGGTATTTTTGTTTAAAGCCAGGAGGCATTTCAGGTGTCTCTTAATCCACTTTATTATGATTTTTTTCAATGAAACCACCTCAAATACACAACCTTTCCATTTCCATCAGCACCTGAGTGCATTTTGCCAAGCAGTGACAGGCTGCGCTGCAGATCTATTCCCAGAAGAGCTTTCTGTGTTGCGATTCTATAATCACTGTTATTGCTGGATGCCACATCAAAAACGAGGTATTTGTGGTCAAACCCCTAAACATTTCTCATGCCTTTAATGAAATACTGATTTTGCTTTATTTTTACTTGTTTCCTTACGCAGGGAGATGAGGAGACAGCTCACATTCCATAAAGATCACCTTCTCGGAGACCAGTAAATGCCTCGTTTGCAGGTTGTGCTGTTGCAGTGGAGGAAGGAGCCCACGAGAGGGCTCAGGGAAGCAGCCCTGGACCAGCATCCCTGGGAAGCTGCTGGGCAGGGAAAAGCAGGGCCTTGAGGGAAAGCTCATCTCTTCAATCATATTCACCTTAAAGCATCTCATCTAGGGCGAGCCAATAAACAAGCAGTCCAAACAACATCAGCTTTTATTACCACGGGTAGTATCACGCATGTATTTTTAATCTTTTGCCTGTGTATTTCTTACAAACTTTATTAATCCCGGGGAATGCTGCTGCAGGGAATATACGATGGCACTTAGAGCTGATGAAGCTCCCTCTTGGTTTTATGGTGTTGGCACAGCGGGCTCTGCTCAGCACCACATGAGCACATTTATAAAAAGCTTATTACAGCACATAGCACAAGAGTTGGTTTTTTTTCTTTTCTTTTTTTTTTTTTTAAACTGGGAAATCAGCACCATTAAATCAGATCATTTTCTTTAGCCGGGCAGCGTAAACAACTCTGTCATTTGTTTTTATAAAGTCATCAGTGCCACTGAACACAAACCAGCACCCACTGATGAGGCCGAGGCAATGCATTTGGAACCACCACCAGAGCATGGGTGTGATCCTTAATTTTCCACCAAAAAATAGAACTGATTCAATTTTTTTTTTAATATCGTTCTTTACTATGGGAGATACAAAGGAAACACAGTTATTCACCATCCCCTTGTATTTTCCAGCTCAATCCCACCAGTAGCTCCAGCACAGCAGTTGCCTTGTTGAAATCTTACCCCAAAGTTAACAGTTTATCTGTTTTCACGCTTATCTCTTCGCTAATGATAATTTAATATCATGCTTATTTATTCACTAATGGTAATTTAAATAAATAAAAGTCATTAACATACTTCAGCCACTTGCTTGTGAAAGGACTTTGGACTTTCAGTGATTAAAACCAAATATTTGACCAAATAGGAATTTGAGGTTCAGAAAGAAAAAAGGTTTAAGTAAGGGAGGGATGAAATCTTGAGGACTATGAGATCAATATGGAAAATCTGGAGTGGGCAATGTAAAATGCTGCTTGGGATGGAGAATGTGAAGGATATTGTGCTAAAGAGTCAATTCATTCTGGAATTGTTAGTCAATGTGTAATATAAGCAATATTGTTATGGGGTTAAAATTTCCTTTAAAAGTCTTCAATTTTTCCTAGTTAAATAAAGGAAAAAATGTTCATTAAGTCAGTCCTGCAAAAACAGCTCATGGTGATAAAAACACAGAAACCGCAAAGCGAACTGAATCTAAAATATTTACTGAGAAATTTATTACCAGAATTACAGTTTTACAAAAAAATCGCTGTGTCATGATGACACAAACTAGTGAAATCTGTATTAAAATGTCAGATTTTAGGCAAGGACACTGCCAGTGACCATCTAACCTGATGTGCACAGCACTGGCCACTTGATGTGCCCAGGAATTTGTCCTCTCCTGAACCTGACCTACAGAATATTCTGTACCATAGGGGGAAATCTTGATTTAAAAACTGCAGGGCCGAGCCTCAGCTACTGGGAATTCAATCCTAGGAAATTCATGGAGCTGTGAGAAGCCATGCTGTTGAAGGAGATCTCTGCTAAAGCTGGGGATATCCGGCTGCAAAGTGTGAATTCTGACCTCAGGCAGATGAGCCACCAAAATGCAGGTGCCTGTCACAGAATCATGGAATGGCTTGGGTTGGACAGGGCCCTAAAGCTCATCCCATTCCACCCCTGCCATGGGCAGGGACACCTTCCACCAGACCAGGTTGCTCCAAAGCACATCCAACCTGGCCTTGGACACTTCCAGGGGTGGGGCAGCCACAAGCTGGGGTTGTGTGGTGATAAAAGTGTACCTTGAACTCCAGTGAAGCGGAGAGAGAACCAAAGGTTCTCCCTGCAGAGAGCTTGTGCTGTGTTAGCATTTTTTCCCTCATTGCAACAGTGCCATGGAAAAATAAAGAACCTGTGTGAAGAAACTGTTTGTTTTCTCATCTTCCGCCTGGCACATATGGTAGACTGTGTTCCATGAAATTGCCCATTGTTTTTGACATCCCTCTGTAAATCCCAAATCACTGCATTATCCTGAGGTACAGTGCTGATGGCTCTTCTATGTCAGTTCCATTTTTAGGATAATTTATGTAGCTTAATCTCTATCTCAGTGCTCATCTAGATCCCAAATGGAAGGCGGATGAATGACTGATTAATCTTCCCGCCTCTCTCTAGAAATCTCACGTTGATCCTTTACTGTGTTATCATCTTTCCTGTCCTTCTGGGGTAACAAATATAGCTGTTGATACAGGAATTCATGTTTCCAAAAAATTACTGTGGCACTTAAAGTCTCTGGGTCCCTGGACTGAAAACCCTCAGAACCAGCTTGGGGCTTTTTTCAAAAAGTGGGAAACTGACTTGTGTGTCTTGGTGAAAATTTGGGCTTTTTCAAAGATCTTGTTATCTGACCAGCCACAAAATGTGATTGCAATGAGGCACTCATCATGAGGTTGCTGTGTTTATGTGATATAATATCAGCATCAATCCTCAGCTCCATTACGAACTGAGGCAACAGTTGGAGGTGTGCCAGAGGTGCTTTAGGTTGGATACCAAGAAAAGGTTCCTTCCCCAGAGGGTGTTGGGCACTGC
>VZSE01005049.1:0-67253 GCA_013398275.1 Promerops cafer
CCATTCTCTTGACTTGCCAGCCTGAAATGAGGAGGAAGAAGAGCTGAGTTTTCACTTTTTGAGTCATTACTGAAGTTCATTTCCAGCTTAGACACTTTTGAGAACAGACCCTTCTGCCAGACATGACACAGTCGGTGAATTGCAGGAGTATCCCAGCTGTAGCTGAAGGGGATGGGCTGGGGGAGATGGAAGCAGACATTTTACCTGTACTTGGTTTCCTGTCACAGTGCTTTGAGTACTCTGCTGTCACATCAAATCAGAGGGAGATGCTGTGAATGGTTCACATCATTCCCTTCTTTCCATGAGGGCTGTGAAAAACGAGGCCCACTTTCCTGGTAAAATTTAAGGAAGTTTAATAAAAAGACAACAGGAGACACAAATAAAGCAAAGGGTTAACGGCGGGCTGCTTGGCACTCAGCCAAGAGCACACCTACCATTCTTGGAGACATGCTTCAAATACCTTTTCTATTGCATCAGCCTGTTGCATATTCATAAATCATTATACATAGTCAAACTTTTCCACAAACTACTTTACATGTTCCAGGAGCTATTTTGCATGGCCACGCCTTAGGTCCACCTTTTTGGAGCATGCGTGTTTCTTGGCTCTGGTTTTAGTCCATCTGCATTATCACCTCCAGTCTGGGCTTTAGCCCATATTTTCCACAAACTGTAAGTGTTGATGGTTGGCATGTCAGTAGCAGGGTCCTCATTGTATGTTCAGTGGATGTTATCCCAGCCAAACAGGCAGTTCAATTACAAGAATAACTATACATCAGCTATCCCACTGCTGTGTGCAAGCTTTGTTAACAGCAGAAATAAAAGCTATACCCTACAGCAAAGCTATTCCACCACTATACATATCCATCCCAGTATTTGCCAAAAGCCAATAATATATATAAAATGTATTTATAACAGGGCTGCGTGCTGTCTTCTGTTATATTCACTTTTTAAGGTTCTCCTCAGCTATGGGTGTAAGGAAGGCATGGAAGCTTGGGAAAGGCCACCTAGCCTCTACAGTCTGCCTTCAAGAGAAGGAAGAAGGGCTTTGTGTGACTTGGAGCTCTCCTTCACCTCTCTGTCCTGACATAATCAGGCTCTTCCTTTTTTCAGTAATTAATAGCAACAGTCATAAGGGCAATGCAAGAATAACTGAGGAAACCCACATGAGCACATAGGACCATGCACAAACAGCAGCTCCAGGGACCATCTTTTACTGCCCAGTGTGACTTGCCAGGTGAGTGCAGCATTTTCCACTCCAGTGCCAGCTTTCCAAAGCAACTGGTGGCTCTGGGTGGCTTTGCTCTTGGCTGCTCAATTTGGAAAGCTTTTCAAGGGTGTATTTTTGGAAAAGCAGAAGCAGCTTCTCCAGTGAAGTGAGGGGTTGAACATCCAAACTTGCCAGTTCCTCCTTGTTCCCTGTGGAACAGATCAGTTCCTATCTCATCTCACAAGCCTCCCTCCTCACCCAAAGCTTCCAGTCAGGGAGCTGCCAATCCCAAAACTGCTGTCAAGGAGCCTCTCTTCATCCCTGTCAGGGCACTAATAAACCTTGGTGGCCCTGACCAGCTGCCCCACTGGGATCTCTACTCAGCCCCAGCTACTGAAGCTCAGCCCTGGATCATGACTGAGCTGTGTGGTGGCAATGCTGAGCTCTAGCTCAGCCAAGGGAGTATGGCTGGGGGTGAGTCATCTAAATACCTACTAAGCTTTCCTTCACCCTCTGTTCTTCCTCTGGTGTTGCTCTGGGAAGCATCAGAAGAGCCTTCGCAGAGGCTCTTCCAGAGCAACATCAGGGAGAATTTGGCTATTTCCAAACAGAGGGGTAGGTGCTATCAAATCAATTAACAACCCCCCCTCCCCAGTGAAGGTGATGCCTTTGGTGAGATTTTCAGGCCAAGCGACACGTGTGGCATTTAATCCTGGAGATCTGACTGCACTCCCAGGGAAATGGCAGGTCTTGGGGCTGAGGGAACTTTGCCTCAGGGCAAAGGCTCATGGGGAAAAAACAGCCAGTATCAAACCAGTATCTCTTAGACCCCTGCACATATTTGATGGAGTATGAGACATTATGTGGGTACACCATGGACACCTCATGCAGTTCTAACTGCTACAGTGGAACAGTACATTCCTGGGGATTTCAAACACATCTAGTACAAAATGAACGAGGAATGTGCTAGGAAAGTGCACAGGGGAATCACAGGAAGAGCTTTGGGACCTTACGTGAGTTGGGAGAAAAAAAACCACTTCTGCAGAAGCAAAGGATTAAAAACCCATAAAGGGCTTCAACTGCAGCTTGCAAAAATACCATGTTTAGAACACAGGACCTAGAAGGTATCATAAATAAATACCTAATTCTTCATAGAAACCCAAACCAGCCTCCTTGGCAATACAAAGCACATTTTAAATGGCTACTTTGAGGAAAATGCCAGCATTTTTCCTGGAAACAACAAACACTCAAATGAACATTCATTGCATTTGAAACCCAGTTTCCTCTCTGCTTTTGTTTTTTAAAGGAAAATGTTGGCTAGCCCTGCCAGTCCTGTGTATAATATACACATCTTCCAAACACAGAGAGCTAAGTGTTGGCTGCAAATCAGAATTTTCCCTGCTAAAGGGACCTCAGAATCATGGAATGGTTAGGGTTAGAACAGACCTTAGAGATCATCTAGAGATAAGGTAGAGACAGAATGCACCTGCCACCCCAGGAAATGCTTTTTCTTTGGTTCAGACACTCCAAAACTCCTCATTCCCACGAAATCCAAGCAGCTCTCCCGAGTGACAGAGGGCAGGTTTGGATCAGGTATTAGGAAGAGATTCTTTGCTGTGAGGGTGGTGAGGCACATCCATCTCCTCCAGGCACCTCGCAGGGAAATGTCTCACTGTGTGTCAGGACAGACGGCGACAAAACCCAAAGAAGCAGAACAGCCAGCCTGCTGACGAGGTTATCCACAAAGCCCCGAGTCTGGAATTGCCTCTGGCAGCAGCTTGCCCAGGGTTTACTGCAGACACGGAGACTTGCCCGTGTCACTGCTCCGTAGCCCGGTGGCTCCCAGAGCGAAGGCTGCTCCAGGCTGCTGGGCTGCTCTCTGTGATTCCACCTGCAGCCTGTGGGTCTCTGCTTCCAACCACACCGGGGCCAGGACTGGGGGGGAAGCCTGTGGGACAGTTGGGCATACCCAGCCACTGCGGGAGGAATTTTAGGGACTGAAATCTCAGCGTGGCCAAAGCAAACACGGAACAAAGCATAATATGATGGTTATGTTTTCATCGATGGAAGGATCTACACCAGGACCTGCACTCCCAGGGAGTGGGAAGAGCTGTCCTTTCACAAAAGTCCCACTCTCTTGCCCAAAACTATGAGCAGTTTCTTGCTAGGGGCTGGTGCCACAGGGGGAAACTGCGGGCTCTTTGTGTTGAATGAAACCCTCAGTTCCCTCTGGGCAGGTCCTTAAAGATAAGGAGCAGCAGAACAGCCCTGCTTGTTACAGAGCCTGCAGCAGGTGACACAGGATGGCAGTAAAATCACAGAACCAGGGAATCACTGAGGTTGGAAAAGCCCTCTAAGATCCTTGAGCACAACCATTCCCCCAGCACTGCCAAGCCTGCCACTAAAACGTGACCACCAAGAGCCTCCTGGCTGTTCTAGGCTGCCCACCACCCTCTGGACAGGGAAATTATTTTCTCTTCTCATATTCCAATTAACTTATGAGCAGTCAGCTGGATTCACGGTTTTGTGAAATTCAGAAGGATGCTTTTGGTCATTAAGGAGATGCTTTGAGGTCATGAAATTTGAAGTTCAGACGGACATACGTGGTCCTCACAGTTGTGATGTTAACTCATGCACATCCCATGGAGCACAAAAACATGAACACTCAAGGAGTTTTAAAACTTCCATCTTGCTTTTTTCTCCCCAGCCACTTTCAGACAGGTTCTGGGAAAAAAAATATTCCTTTATTCTTTGAGATATTTCCTTTTCCCATTTAAAAAATTTGGCTTTGGCATCCAGTAAGATGTAGTTCTGAGCACTTTGCCTTCTACCTAAGCAAAGTCCCTTCCCTTCAAAAAGAAGATAAATTCAATTCCAAAGCAGTCAGCCCTCCCCTTTGACCCAAAACCCACAAATGGACTTGGCATCATTCCTTTCTCTGTCTCCAAAAATGCTCAGGGTTTGGTTTCCCAGCATTTCCATGCAGCCAGGTGAGCTGTCAGCATCTGGAGAGCTGATCCTGGAGGGGCACAGCTGAGTCCCAGCAACTGTCCCAACACACTGGGGAACGCCCCCAGCCCTGATGGTCAGGATAACCAGGAGGAAGAGCAGAGCCAAGGGGATACCCAATGATTCTGTAAGAGTGCCCAGAACGTGCCACACTGAGCTCTTTCCTCAGGGCAGGCAAATCTCCTCACAGGCACTCGGGCTCCCCAGCTCCATCCCAGCAGAGAGAACACCCTGGAAGCCAGACAGCATGTAGCCTCCTCCCCTGTGTTCTGCCCTTTTGCAAATTGACTTGCTCTGTGCCCTCTGCTCTGCTTAATTGATCCTCTGCCCATCTCCAGCAAACAAATTGTTCCCCTGTCTCATTTATAATGTGCTCCAAATAAAGTGTGTTTCTGCCTGAGTGGATGCCCTTTGGGGGTACTTTAAATTGTCACAGTGCATAAGGCTTTCCCTGAAATCTGCATTTTTACAGTGCTCACTCTCCACAATGGCCCCTGGAGCCACACTTAATCTATTTCAAGGCATATGGAGACTTCCTAAAACAACCTGGCTGGGAAAGCAAAGCTTGCTTTAAACCGGGACCTTTCCATCCTCCCTTTTCCCCCAAACCAGCTGGGTTTTCCTTTTCTATGCTGAAAACAAAGAAACAAAGCAAACCCCAAAGAGTGTCTGCTGATCCAGCTCTGAGAACCCACCAGTTGAAACTGGGCAAGAGCTCAAATCCTTGTGGGTACGAGGACCAGAAGCAGTTGCAGCTGTTTCAACCCAGCCTTGCTGCTCAAGGAGCGTTGCTGAGGTTATCAGAGGGAGGTTGAAGCCACTCAGAGCAAGTAGCCAGTGTGTCCAGGAGATATGATCCTTGTAACTTACTCCACACCCAAGGATGGTACAGAAATACTGCTGGCAGAGCAGCCAGCCCTGCTGATGAACAGATGTAAGTTTCCTTGCAGCCTCCTCATGGATTTCCAGGACACGGACCCAAACCAGGCATCTTCCAGGAGAGAGAGCTCCCATGTTTGTATGGGATGGTTTTAGGGAGCAAGGAACTTCTCAGCAGAGGGAGCCATGGATCCAAATGCTCCAGTTTTGTCTTTAAATCTGCGTATCATGGAGGGGGGAAAAACCCCAAACCAAACAACCAAGCCCAAGGTTTAGAGCCCCTTCCCAGGAGCCCCAAAATGGGCAGCAGGGCACAAAAATGGAGCAGTGTAAAGGTCTTTCCCCTCGATTGATGCTGGCAGGTTCTCACCACACGGTCCCGCCTTGCTCGGAGCCAGCAAGGGCATATTTGGAGCCTGGGCTTGGCAGGATATTGGAAAAGCTGGGATCAGAGCTGCATCCCAGCTGGAGACTAAAATAACTATGAGATTACCTCCACGGGAGTGCAGCCAGCATGGATAACGCTCGGCCTGTTCCTCTCCCAGCTTGCCACAGCCTTGCCCGGCCTCCCTTCCATGTTTTTCCAAAGCCTCCTTCGCTGCAGCAAGTCCAGTCCTGCTGAGGGGAAAGAGAAGGCTGAGCTTCCCCTGTCTCACAGGGGCTGCTCTGCAGGCTGCCCAGCTCAATCCCCCCGTGAGCTCCTCCACTTTGTGTGCAGAGCTCCCACTGCTTGTTTGGCTGATCCTTCCCTGCCAGGCCCTGCTCTCTGTAGAGTAATCCCAGCTACTGACAGTGCAGAGGGCCAAGGTGCAGATGGGTTTTCTTCTCTCCCTCGAGGGCTCCCTTCCCCTTGTGTGGCCAGGCCACCATCAGCCTGGGCTGGGATTTTTAATACTGAAGATATTTCAAACTCAAGCCAAGGGGGTTTCTGGCATGAAACACCCTGTGAGGAGGCAGCAAGCTCAGAGATGCAAACTGTTCTTGGGCAAGCTTGAAAAAGACATTTCCTCCTCTGGAGAGCCAAACCCTCCAGAGATGGCTGCAACAGCTGGGGCTGGAACCCTGCAGCAGTACAGAGCACAGTGCAAGGTAGATGTGACACTTGGTCCACCTGTTCAGCTTGGAAATCTTCCTAGATGCATTTGAGGGTTTAGCAACCACTTGAGGGTTTAGCAGCCACAGCTGGCCAGGAAAAAGGGGAATTAAGGATTAGGAAGGATGGCGAAATTTAAAGCAGAAATGGGACACGGTGTCACCAAACAGCCCTGGAACACTCCTCTACTGAGTGGAAAGACATGTGGGAGACATCAGCACTGTAGTAACAATGGTACATCTGTTAGCAAGGGCTGGAGTCCTCACAGCTGCAGAGCAACAGCCCCTGTGTCAGGAGAAGGGGCAGGGATATGTCAGCAGAAGGTAAGGAATATGAAATATAAACCTTTCTAAACCCACCAAGGAAACTGAAGTAAGTTTCAGTATAAAATAATGAAATGGGAGCTAAAAACATTTCTTTTAGAGCCTTCCAGTGCCTAAAAGGGCTCCAAGAGAGCTGGAAAGGGACTTTGGACAAGGGCCTGGAGTTACAGGACAAGGGGGAATGGCATCCCACTGCCAGAGGGCAGGGTTAAATGGGATATTGGGAAGAAATCCTCTCTGTGAGGGTGGGAAAACCAGGTTGGACATTGGGGTGTGGAGCAACCTGGGACAGTGGAAGGTGTCCAGTGGACAGTGGAAGGGTGAGGGGAGCAGGGTGAGCCTTAAGGCCTCAACCTAAACCATTCTGTGATTCTGAGATTTCACATTAGATTTGAGATTAGTTTTTGAGGCATACACATTTATCAAACAACACAGAAAGTTTCACCCCATCCATACCAAACTCTCCAAGGTCCAGAAAATAACAATGATAACAAAATCCAATGATGATAACAATATCCAATGATGGATCACCAACAGCAGGGCCATCACCAACAGCAGTGCCATTATTCCAAAGTACCTACTAGCCATGTGCTGGTCCTCCACACCAGGATGATGGTTGATGTGCTTCATCATTCTTTAGATCTTTCCAGCCAGGCTTGGAAAGTCTTTGGACTTATCAAAAAGATACACAAATGTATTTTTTCGGGCAGGGAACTGCTATCTAAAGTCCAGTGTACTTGAAAACCATGGGTACAGAAGGTTGTGTAGATGGCTGGCCACTCAGCTCTGCAGTGGAAGTGCCAGTAGTGATGTTTTGAAGTGCCCTCCTCCTATTAAGACTTTATGATTTGTCCAAATTTGTTTTTTAACATTATTTAAACCAAGGTGAAACATGTCTCAGCTGTTCTTCAGGAACACACAGGTAAACTGAAGATACCTGCTGCACCCTGGCTGGGGATACCTGGGACAACAGGTGTGTTGTCCCAGGTATCCCCAGGCAGGCTGCAGCAGCTGTCCATGGCTCTCCTCTGGCCCAGAGCAGGAGCTCAGCACGGCTCTGGCACTGAGGAGCAGCCAGCAAACAGGACACAGGCTGGGTGTGAACAACCACCACCTCCCCCCCACCATGCTGCTTCATCTCTATTTAATGCAGGAGCCATCACAGCGTGTTCTGCTCTACTGCCCACGGCTCCTGCCCCCATCTATAATGGATGGGGCATGGAGATGCTGTGGGCAAACACCAGGCTGAGCTTCCAGAGAAATATTTACCTTGCTCTCCGCTGCCCTGGGGCCCAGGGAGACATCCTGGCCTCTGTGATGCCAGCTGGGGACTGATGCTTTCAGCCCCACGGACGCAGCCAGTATCAGATGTCACCTCTCCCAGCTGGCTTGAGACAGGATCCCCCTTTTGCTGCAGGCTGTGTCTCACAGGCCCTTGTCCTGGCTGGCACTTGGGAACACAGCAGGCAGGAAGGGAAAGGGAAAAGATGCAAACAATAAATGCCTCTGCTCTCTCCAGGCCCTCTGCTCTCCTCTTGCTGCCCTTTCCTGCATGGAGCTGAGCCTACAGCTACACAAACATCCCCACACCCAAGCACGCCCTGGGATTCTCGGAGCTGTCCCGTGCAGGGCCAGGACTTCAGTGATCCTTCCAACTCAGGATATTCTGTGATTCTGTATGTCTCCAAACTCCTTCCTCAACCTTCCTCGGCCTCACCCAGCTCTCGGGGATCGATGTGCCCCACGGGACCATGCTCCCTCCAGATGTGCAAACCAGAGCACAGCAGCACAGCTGCCCAACTCCCTTTTCTTACCACCGTGGCTCAGGGCAGGCTGCAGATGCTGGGGTGATGAACAGAGGCATCTCCCTTGCTGCAGCAGGAAGGTTTTTCTTCAGCCAGGCTCCCTGGGCCAACCCAGTGTGCCAAGAATCAATGCCACGAGGCCCAGGGGAAGACAGACAGCAGCTGGCCTGAGGATAGGCATGAATTATGAATGTGCCAGCCTACTTTGGGAGCAGAGGGCACCTCCCTCCACAGAAACAATGGCTTGTGCTCCACAGGCCTCACAGACACAGTGCTGAACAAGTCCACGCTGTGCTCACTACAACACAGAGCCCTGGTGACACAGCCAGCAGGGCTGCAGCCTTCCCGAGGTCACCTGGGCTGCAGGGAAGCTTGTGGTCCTGTGGAGGTGCATGGCAAGGAAGAGCAGAAACCCATCAGGGCAGCAGGCCACGGAATGGTTGTCCACACATCCACGACCTGGCTCAAGGAGGAAGTTTGGCAGTGGTCAGGTTGTGCTCAGCATCTAGGACTCGGGTGGAAGTCACGGAGCTGCAGCCCCAGGGAGGCTCTGGTGCCATCTCTCCATCCCCCTCAGCGCAGGTGCTGCTGCCCAGAGCCAACTCCTCTGAAGGAACAGGGAGGAAAAAGCAGAGTTGGGCACAGAAACCATAAAAGATCAAACGCTCCCAGCATATCTCCTTCAAAAATTCAGAAATGTTATAAAACTGCCTTGTTTTGCTAAGGAAAAGCAGGTGCCAGGTAGGGGAGGGAGTGTTGGAAAATTCAGCATTCAGAGCAAACAAACAGTTTTTTCTAATTTCCAGGTTGAAAAACAACAGTGCAGAGAAAAAGTATCAGCTCATTTGTCTTAAAAGATGTTTTCTATTGCATACTAGAAACTATATATAGACACTTCATAAATACACATACTTGATATTTCAATATATCTACATGCAACTTTATATACATATAATATATATTATAATATATAAATATTGTATTTTTTTTTAATACACTCACCCTTCTCTGTCAGATTTCCCAATTCCTTTCAAACATCCACTGCAGGAGCTAGCAGATGGACTGTGTGCATCCCAAAGGCTCCAAGTGCTCCTTAGAACCCCTTCCAAGCCAACCCATTGTGTCCCAGGTCACCAGTGGCAAAAGGCCTGGGCTCCAGTGCTGCAGCCAGCAAACCCTGGCATGCTCCGGGTTGGGAAGAGACACAACCAGCAAGGGAAACATCAGGGAGGAGCTCCAAAACCATTTATTGAAACAAGACCAACAGGAATTCACAGGAATCCAAAGCTGGGCAAGCAGGAGGAGGGATGAGCTTTGTCAGGTTTCTTAAAGGGTCACTGTGTTTCTGATCTTTTAAACAACCTCTTCATCCCATTCCACAGGATGCTGCTTTGGGATGGTGAGAGGTTGTTTTTTCCTTCCACTGGAGTGGCATAAAAATAAACCTGTCAACTCATATTATACACACACATATGGGCTGTGGGGTTTTTTTTTCTGTGGGAAAATATCATACTCTCAGTACTTACAATTAGGTAGTATTATACTTATTTTCTTTATCTCACTGAAATTTCTGGTTTTTAACTGAAAACTTTGAGACTTGAAGTCTCAGGGTACCTAAGAGGCCAGCACCCAGAGAAAACCAGTTCAGCAGCCAATCTGGGCATGTCTTGTACAGTACAGCAAAGCCCAGGGTGTTTGCTCCAGGAGCTCTAACCTGGATCCCAAACACTGGCAACACTTGGGACACAGGGAAAGCTGGGGTGGAGAACAACCAGAGCAACACAAGAACACCATACAGGGCTCATTTTCCTCACAAAACAGGCAGTATCTGTACAACATGGCCACAGCCACAGGTGCCTGGCTGGGATGGCAGGAAGTTTAATACCAGAGGTGAAGACATTGTCTGTCTCTTTTTTTAGGACAGGCTTTTGTGAGGCTGGTATCCATGGGGGATCATGCATGTAGATAGAAAGCTTTGGTGAAACTTTGGTTGCACTCGTGGGCTGACCTGCAACCACAGCTCAGCCTGCTCCAGAGCCCTGGGAAATCTGTCCTCCAGCCCTGCTGCCTGCTGCTGTCCCTCTCCACGCCAGGGACACCAACACAGGAACAGCACAAGGAGCAGGATGGTGGGAAGCTGAGGAAAAACCCTCAGGTGAGCCAAAGCAACCAGCATCAATAGCACCAGTAGGATGTGCACAGAAGTGGGGAAGGTTTGTTATCTGCAGCTTGAAGGTAGCTCCTTCCCCAGGGAAAAGTCCTGCTTTGTCCATTCCTGTCTCTGCTAGAGACAGAAGTCCCCCCTGGAGGTGTGAAGGGGATCTGGCAGCACTTCAGCCCGGGGCTGAGGCTGGCAGGGCAGTGCCAGGCTTCCCCCCAGCACTGGCTGGTCTTGGGGCAGTCCCACGGGAGAGCTGGGCAAACCACGGCCGCTGCAGGGCTAGGGGAGAGAGAGAACAGTGGTGAGGCACTTTGCAGGGGGTTCTTAACACTCCCAGCACAGAAAACACTGAGCCCCAGAATGAAGCAAGGCCCTTACCCTGTGCCTGCCCTCCTGGCTCTGGGCAGAGGCGTGTGTCCCATGGGAACTCAGTATCTCCAGAGGGCTGCCGATGCTCCCGAAGTGCTCTGCAGCTGAGCTGAGGAAAGGCTGCTGGGGCATGGAAGGAGCAGGGCTCAGCTGCTTTTCGGGAATAAGCTGGTAGGAAGGGGGAAGAAACATGGGAGCCATCTCTTCCCAGGAGTCCCCGGTGCCAGCAGCTTCCATGCTACACCATCTGTTCAGGTTAAAGTGCTGTGGGGGCACACCAGGCCTGGGGCCCAAACAGCCCTGGGGCTGGGAGAGCACGTCTTGGCTGAGGCCATAAATGCCAGGCTGAGCTGGAGACCCCAGGAGTGGGCAAACATAAGCCTGCCATGGGCTGGGCTGTGGAGAGGAGCTGGGGCTGTGGCCACATACCCCATTCATCAGGCAGTGATGGTGTTTCGTCCGGCTGGGCGGTGCCCCACGGTCCTGGCACTGGCTAGGCAGGGAGAAGGACTGGTGGGCATCCTCTTGGAGGGGCTGCACGGCTGGGAAGTCTCCCTGCAGCTGCTGGGCCCTGCGTGGCTCCTGCGGGCAGGGGGCTCCCAGGGCTGAGCAGGGGGCCCTGTGCCATGGGGTGCCCTGCACTGGCTGGAGGAAGTGGAGTACAGTCTCCTCCCCAGCTGGTCTCCACGGGGAGCCACTGGACAGCTCTTCCTGCTCAGCCAGCTCGGGGAGCAGCCCTGGCACAGCCCCGAGGGGCTGCTCCCACAGCAGGACGGGGGGCTGGCCCAGGGCAGTGCTGGGCTGCCCTGTATGCTGTGCCAGGTGGCACCTCAAGTCCTTGTTCTCCGTGTGGCACAGAGCAGTGCCTCCCTGTGGGCTGGGTGGAGTGCCCGGCAGGGGACAGACCTGCTGCCCTGCCTCATGCCCGTCCACTGGAGGGCCGGGGACACAGGAGAGAATCTGGTCGCTGGCCAGGCTGTTGTTCAGGGACAGGGACTGGTCTGGGTCCGTATTGACCATCACCATTTTCTCATCCAGCAGCAGGAGCTCCAGGTCCTCAGCATTCAAGCCCAGGCCCTCCAAAGCACTGAAGAGCTCGTTGGAACAGCTCTCGTCACTCTTAATTGAGAGCGAGTCCATGGTGGCCAAGAGTGGGTCCTCGTGCTGCAAATCCAGCAGCTTCTCGTGGAGGCTGTTGCCCCTTGAGGCAGCTGGAGCCGTGCCCATAGTCCAGGCATCCCCCGCTGCACCTGGCAAGGACACAGCCCCGCGCTGCAAAGCGCTGCGGAGGGGAGGGCTCGGGGTGGGAGCTGGCTGGGAGGCGTGCACCGCTTTGTCCTGTCGCATCACAGCGCCCAGCAGAGACCCGGGGTCAGTGCCGCTCTTCTGGGAGCGCCCCCCGTGGCTGCAGGAGGGCTTCCCGGACTTGCTCGGTTTCCCTTTGCTCCGGAAGAGGTCAGGGAAGCCCGGGAGAGGGCAAGCGCTTTGGTACAGAAGCGCCTCTCCCGTAGCAAAGGTAAAGGGAAGATGCATGGACCGCTTCCGAAGGTGCTCTCCTCCTTCTTCATCTCTGCAGAGCAGGAAGAGGACACTGTGGCTGACGTGTGCACAAACCTACCTCACAAGAGCTGCTGCAATGGGCAACTGGGATCCCTGTGAGCCAAAGCCCCTTTGCTGCAGCCAGCACGCATTCACACAAATACACACACACATAAAAACCAAACATCCGCAGCACAACTGAGCAGCACCCCTACTGAGGGGTGGCCTTGCAGATGGAGATGTGGCTCCAGGCACAGAATCCCACAGCTGCTCCTTTAAAAGGCCCAAGCAGCAACGACAAATCCCACATCCTGCCCTGCTCAGGGCATCCCAGAGCCATGGAAAAAGCCAGGCTGTGCCCACGCCAGCCCCGGCACGTACACGAGGGGTCTCTGGGTGACCACGATGGACTCGGGTTTGCCGTTCTTGTAGACGAGCCGCGCGTTGGCCTGCACCCACTTCCAGCGGTTGCCCTTGGTCAGCAGCCGGAACACCGTCAGCCCGCTCTCCCCCGTCTTCATCACTGCCGGGAGGAAGCACCCGCGCTGTCACCACCATGGCACACGACCCCTTCCAGCTGGAAACAGCGGCGTCATGGCTGGCAGGCACAGGCGACACCATGCAGCGGGACACCCCTCACTACGCTCCACCCCAAGCTCCCTGCAGTGACAGGAGCAGCACAGCAAAGCATCCTGTGGGGAAGGAGCCGCTGGGCTTGACAGAGCGGCCAACAGAGCTGGCCCAGTCCCAGCCCACTCATCGGCACGCGTGACCAGGGAGGGGACTCTTACTCCTGACGTGGTTCTCAGCACAGTACAGCATGTCAGCAGCATGGACAAACTGGTACCCGCTGCCACACATCCGCAGCTCCGCCTCCGTGTAGCCCAGGATGATCTTCCCCCTGTGAGACACAGAGAGCACACCCAGCTCAGAGGCAAGGCTGGGGTGGGATGTCAGGGATGGAGCACTGAAAGCTCTGCTGCTTACCTGGCATCACACGCCAAGGGGGTGAAGTCCAGCTTGTGCTTGGTCCTGAAGATCGTGTTCTTGGTTCGGATCTGCAGGATGGACGGGGGCTGCAGGGGCGTGGAGATGGCAAACAGAGCAAGCTGGCGGGGCAGGACTGAGCCATCTTCAGACCTTTCATTCTGCCCATGAAGGAATTTCAGCCTGCCTTGAAGGTTCAAAGCCTGGGAAGAGAAGAAAAGCTCAATGTCATGCAGAAAGGTGAGAAAGAAGAGAGCTGCACGGAAAGCAGGACGTCTGTACAGAGTTGGTGTAAACAGAACCATCAAATCACAGCATGGTTTGGATTTGGAATGACTTTAAGGATCATCTCGTTCCAATCCCCCTGCCATGGGCCAGGACACCTTCCAGTATCCCAGGTTTCTCCAAGCCCCATCCAACCTGGCCTTGGACACTTTTAGGGATGGGGCAGCCACAGCTTCTCTGGACACCCTGGGCTCTCCAGTGCAGAGAGAAGGAGGGATGACCACTACCTACTTGATCTTAAGACATGCTTTTCACAGAAAAACCAAGCAAAACACAGGGGAGAAAAGCATTTTGATTGGAGATTCAGCATTTCTGAGAGGAGAGGAACAAAACTCACAGGGAGAGGCTGTAGGTACAGGCCAAACCTATGAAAAACAGAGCAAGTCTCTTGTTGAGACAGGCAGGTGCTGCAGATGGCAGAAAGGAGCACGAGATCCTTCCAGGGGGTAGTTTCAGTCACGGTATGAACATCTGTGGTAAGTCTGCCCCTCTCCTGCTGTGAAGGGTCTGTACTCACCAGGAAGCCGGAGGAATTATCCAGGAGGCAGCGAAAGCGGCACACAAAGCTCCTCTCCAGGAAGGAGGAGTTTTCTGGGGGCAGCTGATCCGGCTTGTAGGTGACAGCAGAAGAGCCAAGACTCTTCCCCGCTGTGGAAGAGAGGGACTGAGAGAGAACCAAGTAAGGACTGCCCTTAGCGAGGGTTGGAGGGCCCCAGCACTGGGCACTGCAGCAGTCTGCAGAGCACAGCAACAGAAACGGGGGGAAAGCCACAACATTCCGATGAAGCCACATGGCTGCAAGTGGTGACAGGGCTGGGCTCCCTCACCTCTGGGGAGCCACACACCTTGTGCCATCCAGGATGGCAGCCTGCCCTTACCTGCTGTAGGAGGCTCACCCTCGGGAGTGCTCGGTGGGTCCGGGGCCCAGTGGAGGTTGCGCCTGAACTCCGGCTGGTCCTCGGTGTGGATCAGCTCGAAGACGCTCTGGTGCATGACATCTGTCTGGAGGGGACATGTCACCTGTGAGCCCTGCAGCCTGTCCCCGGCGCCAGGTTTCATGTCCCACCTGGGAACAGCCCGTCACGGCCCCAGCTGGTTTTATCTTAGCCAGTTTCCCTGGTGCTCAAATGGGTCCCTGGCTAAATGAGGTTGGAAACTTTCCCCCGGAACTGATGTTGGTGGGAATAGACAGCACATCTGGCTTTAAGGACCCATTGCCCATGTTGGGCCTGGCTTCCTCCCCCGAGAAGCCTGAAGAGCCAGTACAGCTTCCCTCTGACATCCCCAAACTCAAAATCCTAGTGCTGACTTAAGAAATGAGATGAAAAGATGGATTTGGGAGCAAAACAGCAGGAAGGCCACCCCATTCCTAGACTATTCCCAAGAGAACTACGCCCTGGGACTTGCTCCCCGTGCCCAGGTCTCATCTACCCCAGGTGTTGGGGACAGCCAGCTGTGTGTGGGTGACACCAAACCACAGTAGCTGAAGGACTGCAGGTAAATCCCACTTCCCTGCAAATCTGATCTAGTGGCCTCCAGGTTGAGCGGGTGCCCAAAGTGCTGGAGCCTTGTGGGATTTACCAGGATTTGAGTGAGTGCCCCAGGCAAAGTGGGCAAGGAACCCCAGACATCTCACCATGGCTATGAACCCAATGAAGGCCCATAAACATGGCTACTGGAAAGCATCTACGGGCTGATGAAGTCCCTTGTCACCTACCAGTGACCACATCTGGCGATATGGGGTCCAAATTCCCAAGACCAAGGAAAAGCCCCAAACATCTCCCTGAGACCCTGTGACCCCTGCAGAGCCTCCTCCCTGCAGGGAACTTGGGGCTATTCTTCACCACCAAGGAAAAATGGACTCTCCACAGCAAGGCAGAGTCCCACCAACCTGATGAAATCCCAGATAGTTCTGGATCGTATGTGAGGAGTAAAATATCAGCCCTTCTGATGTCACCACCAGCACAAAGCCATTGAGTGCCTGTAGGAGAGAGGAGATCAGCAAGTACAGGCCATGATCACGTGACTTTTCCAGCAGGACACTGGGCATCCAAAGCCTGGCTAGCAGGCAGCTGAGCCACCACAGATGGCCCCTCTGAGGTCACGCAGCTCTCCTACACAGCTGCCTGAAAATATCCTAATCCAGACTGATGGAAAACTGTGCTTCCATCCTGGGAGCATTCACTCAGACTCAGCTTTGGACATTTATCCTCATCCAGTGCAGGGAGCAGATAAAAACCTCTGAACTGCTTGCAGGATGAAAGTGGACACCTTCAGGAACCGGTCCATTCTGGTGGAAATGAGCCTTCCCAAAAGCCTTGAGGGCCTTGGCAGCCATGTGTGGCCATCCCAGGTCCCAGAGGAGTGGCCTGGAGAAGGACCATGGAGTGCCTGGACTGTCCATGGGCAAGGAGCAAGGCCAAGGAAGGTGTTGTCTCCACTGCCCACTCCTTCCTCAAGGTGGCCAGTGCTGAAAGGGCCTTAACCTGTGGAAATGGAAAAGCCAAAAGCTAAAGCATAAGGGTTTGGATTTGAAATTGCAGCAAAAACAATCTGATTTCTGAAAAGCCAGTTTCTTCCAAAGCAGCAGGGAATTCAGGCTGAGTCTGGTGCCTGAACTTGGGGGAAAACTACAAAATCCCTGGGTGACCCCAGAGCACCTTTTCCTTTCAGCCAATACATCACAGAATCATTTAGGTTGGAGAATCCCTCTAAGATCACCACCTCCAAGATCACCTCCTCTGGAGCCCTACCTGGTTCATGCAGATCCCACACCCCTTAGGGCTGAATGCTGTGCTCTGTTTTCACAAACAGAGCTGCTGTGCCAGTGTGGGCTTGAAGCCCCAAGCCCCTTCCACAGAGAAGAGCAAATGCAGCCATCAATCTGAAGTTTCCATTGCATTTTTAATGTTACACACTTAGACATTTCACAGTTCACTGGCCCTTCCATCCACTCCTCAAGCTCCAGGACTGCAAAGTCAATATTCAAGGGAGCATTGGGCTTCATGGCAGGATTGGGCTGAGCTGATCAGAGCCTGTGTCTTACTCAAGAGGGGCTCATTGCTACCAGTTTAATCAGTTTGGGAAGAAATTTGGGTGTTTTCCCTGAGCTAAAAACCCCACAGCTGGCAGGACAGGACACATGAGAAGACACCAGGGTGCTGGATGACAGTGTCCTTTACACTTGCAGAAGACTAGAAGGGGCAGAGGAGCTTCCCTACCAGTTTGGGAGTGCAGCTCTTTTCCAGGAGCCCTGGCTTTCCATCCCTACTCTCTGGCAGCTGACAGGAGCCCACAGGCAGAACACTGCTGACACAGGCATTGGCAGGATCCAGGGAAGCCCCCTCAAGTGCTGCAGGCACAGCAGCAACCCTTGCAAGCCTCTGTGGCACAGAGTCCAGGGCTTTGGAGACCTTGTCATCCCCCTGCCAGGGCTGAGAGCAGCCCCACAGCAGTACTCCCTGAGCCCTGCTGGAAGACATCACTCTGTGGCTCAGTGTTCCCACCTCTGGAAATCCTGAGTTACCCAGCAGACACTTTCAAGCCCAAGAGCAAAGGCAGTGAAACCCCATGCAAATCACTGGTTTATCTTCCCAGAAGCTGAAGAGCTTTCACTGCCCTGACACCACCACATGGCCACCCTTCCCTAAGGGCAACAGAGCCTCATGGGGACACTGTGGCAGCACGAAGCAGGACCTCTCTGGAAGGCAGGGCTCCTGCAGTGTGGGCCCTGGGGCTTTTCAGAGCCATCCTGTACCACCAACCTGGCAGGGAAGCCACAGTAACTGGCCCTGGCCTGCTTCCCCCATTTCATAATGTACAGACATCAGCATTAATTAGGGCCTGGCGTGTAGTCTCAGCCAAGTCCAGCTATTGTTGCTGCCAACTCCTGTTTCATTGTCCAGGTCAGAGTTTCTCCCCCCTCTCCTTCCCTTTATTCCAGGCACAAACGTTCTCTCTATTTACTGGGGTTCATCTCAGTGTGTGGGAATCTGCTGCAGAGGTTAATTAGTGCTGCCAAATGCACTTTAACCCTTTGAGCAGCTTCACAGGAGGAGAGGGGAAGAATCAGAGCAGACCAAGAAACAAAGGAAGTTTGGCCATCAGAGGTGACAGACCAGGTGGAAGTGTAAGTATGGAGGAATGTTTCCTTGGGGGCACAGAGACAGATTCTGAGCTCCTGCCACATCCAGGGTCACATAGATGGACCCCAAGAGGGCTGAACCAGCTTTTCAGATCCCCAGTTTGGTGCCTCTGAAATGATGGTACCCAACTGTGGGAGGAGCTGATGAGCAGGACATCAACCCCCAGCAAGCCCTGCTGAGCAGTTTTGTTATACTCTGAGGGAAAACCCTCGTGTTTCTGGTTATTAACTAGGCTGGCTTTAGCACTTCTCCCACCAGACACGGAGATCCTCGGCTCTCAGGCAGGACAGTAATTACACTTTGTGCTGAGTGAGCATTTGGATGAGAGCTGGGGCTGCCCAGCATGCTCAGCCCGTGCTGGAGGACAGCCAGGCAGGCAGCAGGCAGTGCCACAGCCTGTGCCCGGGTGCCAGGCAGGGGACAGCAGACCTGTGTCTTTGCAGGACCTCGTGCTGCCAGAGCCTGACCTCTTCCCATTCTCTGTGCACAGTCTGGGGACAGAAGGTGACCTGCTGGCACCTCGGAACAAACCACGGCAGCTGCAGCATCACCAAAGAAAACCACTTGGGAAAAACAGAGCTGCTGGGATACACCCACCTACCCTGTGTTTAAGGGATGAGCACATGGCCCATCAGCACCTGTGTGCTCAGTGTCACACAGCACCTCCTCAAAATCAGGAGAGACTCTCATGATGTTTTCTTCCCTGTTTTCACCAGCGTTTGGACAATACCCTCAAGTCAGGATCAGTGTGCCCATGTTGAAAACTGCACTCAAACACCTTGCTCAGTTCAGTTCCCAGGTTACACCTCTGGCACACAGACACGAGGGCAGAGAAGCAGAAAAGAGGAATCACCATGCTCAGAAACCCAGCAGGATGTTCCTTACATATGGGCTATTTACAAATAGCAACTTTTTCCAGGAATAATGGGAAAAACAGGGAGCAGTTTCTGCCCCAGGGACCTCTGGAGGTCTTACACTTCTGCCCAGTGAGAAGTACAGTGAGCTACACCATATGAAATCACAAATGACCTGCCACCAGCAAAAGAACAGCCTGGTTTTGGGGTAAAACTCAAAGGAGCTGGAAGAAGGACAAGAGGAAGATCCTGTGAGGGCGTTTGTGAGGAGCACTAACCTGTAGGAGCAGCTCACCCTCTGGAACTGCTGCTGAGCCCAGGGCTGGTGTGGTGCCACAGGCTCCATCCCTCTGGGCTTCTCTGGCACCAGGATTCTTCAGAGCAACTGCACCAAGGAAAGGGAAGGGACATCAGTGCTGCAGGAGCACACTGCCACAACAGCTGGAATGCTGCAAGCTGGACAGTGCAGGGGAAGCCACCATGCACTCACAGCCCTTTGCTTTGCCCCCCACAAGAGTTGATTTGAACAGGATGTTTCCCCACCCCTAAAACACCCTCAACTGTTTCAGTCTGGGGTTTTTTTCCCCCCACTCCTTTTGCCCCCTTTTTAACAACCTACAAGTAAAAAGCATTAAAGCCAAGGATCCTTAAAGCAGGCAGGCATCAGAATCATAGAATTATGGAATTGTTCAAGTTGGAGAAAGACCACAGAGCCCAGCCATTCCCCAGCACTGCCAAGACCACCACCAAACCACGACCCCAGGTGCCACATCCACAGGTCTTCTGAACACTTTCCAGGACAGTGTATCTGTCACTGCCCTGGGCAGCCTGGTCTAATGCCTGACTTCTTTTGTGAGGAAATTTTTCCCAATACCTAAACTAAACCTGCCCTGGCACAACTTGAGGCCATTTCCTCTTGTCCTGTCCCTTGGTCCCTGGAAGCAGAGCCCAGCCATCTCTTGTCAGGGAGTTGTGGAGAACAAGAGGGTCCCTTCTGAGCCTCCTTTTCTCCAGGCTGACCCCCTTTCCCAGCTCCCTCAGCTGTTCCTCATTGGATTTGTGCTTCAGACCCTGCCCAGCTCTGTTCCTTTCACATGCTCCAGCCCCTCAATATCTTTCTTGTTGCGAGGGGCCAAAATTGAACACAGGATTCAAGGTGTGGCCTCATCAATGCCCAGCACAGGGGACAGTCACTGCCCTGGCCTTGTGGCCACACCATGGCCTTCCTGACCACCTGGGCACATGCTGGCAACAGCAGCAGAAGTCTGCCCTACACAAGGGCCATTGCAGCAAATCCCAGGATCAGGGATCTGCCATTTTGAAGGACACAGCTCAGTCAATGATGTCTCGTTACTGTTCAGCAACAGAGTGGGTTTACTCAACCAAATTAAGGCAAGGCACAGCTCCCAGCAGGAGAAAAACAACACAGAAAACACACGGATCCAGACACAGACACCTGAGATCTAACAGTGGTCAATGCATGATCCACACGCATGAGGGAATCTGTCACTCAGCTGAACCGAAGGATGTGCCCCTAAGTTTTGTTCTGTACTCCCCAAGAGAACGATTCCTAGAGATATTTTGGTGTGGATGAGAATTAAAGGGTAAGATGACAACAAGCTTGTGCATGACAGGCCTGTCCAGAGGACAGAGCAGCTCACAGGAAAGCTGGGAAGCCTCTTGCCAGCACCACGAGGACAGAGGACAGCATTTGGCTCTTTCAAAACCTGCTGCTCCCACTGTGATCCGGGAGGAAAGGGGTGAAACACCAGCTGCAGCACCACTGTGGCCTGCCAGTGCACAGAGGGAGCAAGAGCTCTCTTGGATCTGCCTTTGCCAGCTCCCGGACTGCAGGGCTGCCAAGCTCAGAGGTGATGGGAGCATCAAGAGGACTCTGGAAGCAATAGGACAGCAAGTCAGAAGGCAACAGCAACCAGCACACAAACAAAGCCAGGCTCTGTAACAGGCTCTGCTCTCCCTGTGCTTTGCCAAAGCAGCTGCTGAAACTCAGCTCCTCCATCTGCCCAGAGCTGATCCTGAAGGATCGCAGATGCTGCAAAAGGCAGATGTTCCAGAGTCAGGCTTTGGGGACAAAGTTCTTCCACCAAGCACTGGACCATCCCAAAGATCGACTTTGCTCCATAACCAAAGGCAAAGCACACCCCAGTTCTAATACTTGGAGAAAATCACCTGATACAGCAGCAATCCCGCTGCTTCTGGGAGCTCTGGGGAGTTCCCCAAGCTCAGCCTGCCCAGACTGTTTTGGGAGCTGGCCAGGCATGAGCTGACACCAGGACTGAGGTTATAGCACATGTCTGTACAGCTGTGGGTCAGGCCCGAGCCAGCTGGGCTGGACATGCACAGCCTGCCGTGGCCTCACTCTTCCCCATCCCGAGGGACCACCTGGGGTCCCCTGTCCAGACTGGAGCCCGCATAAAACCTCGGAGAGGGACAGGCCATCAGGCAGAACAGCATGAGAGAGGCCATAACACCCAGGCAGGGTCCTGTGGTGTGGATGGAGCAGGTCTGAGCCAGCGCCCTTCCAGCAACTCGCTTTTCTGATTGCTAGGAGCAAAATGCAGGAGCTATGAATTATTAAAGGTCTCCAGTCCTCCTCCGTGAGCTCCCAGCCCATGGTGCTGGAGGTGAGAGAGGAAAATAAACCCGGCTGACAGGAGAGCAGCTAAAGGTGCTGCCCTCTGCTCAGGGCTCTGGTTTAATGGTTTGATACTGCCCCTGCAAATGGAAATCTTGATCCCAACTGCTGCCTAAAACCAGGCTTTGCTATCAGCATCTGGGCTGTGGGGCCAGAGAAGACACCTTACAGCAGAGGACAGCCTGCTGTCCTCCGTGGGGATGCCTGCCACCAAACAGGATCCAACACCGGGGTGCGAGGGATAGATGAGAATTCCGACGGAGGTTTCCCCACGAACTCCACCAAACAGTGCCTTTTCTGCCCGAGCCACCCCAGGATCCCCAAAGAGGACGGGCTCTTGGCTGTGGCCACGCCGGGCTGGCGTCCCGCCCGGTGTCCCCTGGCTTTGTGTCCATAAATAGCCCCGCGCAGCCCCTGGGGTCAGCAATTCAGCAGAACTGTCACAGCACGTCAGGCTGACGGAGCAGAAGCGGCCGGGGCAGCGCCACACCCTCCCTGCTGCGCCCGGAGCCGGGCGCCGGGAAAGGCGGGATGCGCTCCAGGCACAGCGCGCTTCCTCACCTAGGGCAGCCTTTGCCCTCGCTGCGTAACTGGGGACAGGCACTTGCAGGAAAAAAAGAGGAGAGTAAGAAGCAGAGAAGTGGCTTTTCCTGGGCTCCCTCCCTCTGGCCGCTGGTGTCATCTTTGTTGCCGGAGGGAGAAAAGTGAGGAGACAGAAGCTGGCCACCTGAAAGCAGCGAGGCTTGCACAACTTCTGTGCTCTTTCTTCCAAGAAACAGCTCCTGCCAGGCCCTGCAGGCCATTTGGCCACAAAAAGCCTTTTAGCTGAGAGGAAGAAAATCCCTCCCATCTCTGGGGAACAAGCTCCCTGCCCACACCTGCCTCCCCACAGGAGGACGATGCTCCCTGCCCCGTGGTCATCCTCACACACGGTGCTCAGCAGCTTTTTGCTGCCTGGCCCCGTGCTGTCACAAGAAGAGCAGGAGGGGCCACCAGGGGTGGGTTTCCTCCCTCCATCTCCAGGTGCTTCCCAGCCTGGGACACCTCGCTGCCTAGCAGGTTTACCAGTGAACTCCTGAACCTGCCAGGCCTTTGTAGACCTGGGAAAGCTCTGCAGCACCAAGCAGGAATTAACATTTCTGAGAGGATATCTCCCAGCCTCCTTCCCTCCACACAGCAAATGCTCCTGGTGGGAGCAGGGTTTCCATCAGCCACTGACTGCAAAGGAGAAAAATTAAACAACTCGATCCCAAACCTGCTCCAGGTGTTGATGAAGGAGAAGGAAACCAAACTGCTTCCTGACTCTTCAAGAGCTGCAGGAGAGGGCTGGGCCATCTGCATGGCCACTGTCAGTCTGAGCAGGTTGTGGAGAGGGGAGAGAAGGATTTTGGTAATGGTGCTCCCAACAAGCCTTCTGCCAAACACCCCAGCATGTACCAGCCACTCTGGGGCAAGGATTGATTGTTTTCTTAATAAAACTACCTTTTTGTCCACCTCTCTGTCATTTATGCCAATTCCCTGAAGAGCTGGTCTTAACTCACAGTAAAGTCTCTACTCCCATGAGTGGATCTCCAGATCTCCCTTTCCCATCCACTTCTCCAGCTTCTCCTTGCTCATGGGCAGAGAGACCTGCAGCTCTGCTGCTCAGTACATCCCCCTCACATCAAATAATCCCTCAACATTGCTTTTTCCTGTATTTTATTGCTAGTAAGAGAGAAAATATTGGAAATTCAGAAATCATGTAAATGGTGAGGGAAGTGGGCACAGATTTGCTGACACCAGGCCACAGAGCTGTCTTCTCCCTTGCTGAACCATCAGCTGGGTTCTCCTCAGTGCTGTTCAAAGCCCATTTGCCAGCCTCTGACAAATACATCCTGACTTCCCATTTGTTAATTCATAATGGATACCACAGTTTTACTTAACTTTGTACCTGCCACTGCTCTGTTGGCAAAAATTGATGAATTATTTATCCCTGCCTGAATGGTGTGGATACCCTGCTTTCCAAGAACACCCATGGTTAATAATGGGTGGCCTATCAAAATATCTCACTGCACTTTCAGAAGCAAGGAAGCATTGCCTACATGTAGCTTTTGGCTGTGTCACTTGGGTCTCAAAGGGAGAAGCACGTGCAGGAGTTTAAACAAGGACAAAGGTGACAAGGACCTGCCAGATTTTCCATCACCAACTGTTTGAACCCTCCCTCTCCCACTGCTCCTCCCTCTGGAGCTTTAGTGTCCATCATGGAATGGTTTGGGTTGGAAGGGACCTTAAACAGCACCTGGTTCCACTCCCCTGCTGTGGACAGGGACACCTTCCACTAGACCAGGAAGGACCATCCCATCCCAAAGCCTCAGCCTGGAGTTTCTTCCCAGCCCTGCTCCCCTGCCTGCCTTTGCAGGAGCCCTGAGACAACCCAGTTGCTCATAGGCAGCAGAGCAGGCAGCCCCCAGGAGCCCCAGGGAGCTCCCACCAGCTGCTTTCCTGAGAGTCAGGGAAAAACACTTGGCAAGGAAAACTGTCTACCTAAGGGAAGTCACAAGATTTCTCCACCTTAAATTGCTCCTCGGAGGGAAGCTCATTACCTAGGCAATCAAGAGAGCACAGTGATCACAGGACCAGGCCTTGTTTTTCTTAAACCAGCCCTTAAGCTTCACTGCAACAGCTCTCTGCAGTGCTTGACAAACAGCTGAGGAGGAGAGAGGGCACACAAGCCCTCATCCCTAAGCAGAGGTTTCAGGGGCAGAGTCATATAGTCTGTAATAATTATGCAATTAAAAGCACTTTTCCAGCCTGACCTGACTGCAGCTCAGGCACTTTTTGGGCCACCACAGCTCCAGCAATAACAATCTGGGTTCATATCACAGTTCAAAAGGTGAGGCTAACCCCCGAGGCTGCACACTGATGCCACAGCAGCCACCAACGATTTTAAGAGGACTCTGGGGAAATCCCCAGGCCCCCAACATCCACGAGAGTGTTATCTTTTAAAGATACATGGGAGAGAAAAACTGCTTAAGTTTTGGATACACGACCTTAAGCTTCCCTATGGAAGAGACCCATGCAGAGCTCAAACCCACACAGAGGCCAGAACAACTCTCTGATCCACAATCACAAACTGTGCAGCCAACAAGCCCTTCTGGAGCCAAAAGTTTCTAAGGCCACAACATGTTCCAGGGTGTTTCCCCCTCTTCTCCCAGCCAGTGATGCACCCGAGCTGCCCAGAGAGCCAGGCAGGATGCTGTGCACAGGCAGAGGTGCATCTGCATCTCCAAGGATTCCCACCTCAAGGCAGGGTTAGCCCATGGCTATGGGGTTCAAACACGCAGCTCTGGCACCACAGACTGACCTCTTCCTACAGCTCATAAACCCTAGACTTGATTCAGAGCATCAAGAGAATCCCACAGGTCAATCACTGAACATCAGGCACAGGTCTGTGACAGGCATAGAGTGCCCTGGGGACACCCAGCTGGCCTCCAGGGGCAAGTGAGTGCCCAGCAGGGGCTACACTCACACACCAGAAGGACCAGGCTTGCTGTAGGATGACCTTCCTAGCACTCTACAGGAAGAAACTGTGAGAGATGCTTCTCCAAAGTGAGCCCTTGGCCACTGTGACATCTGCCAGTTGGCCTCCCACCAGGAGTTTGAGTGGCCCAAGCTACACAGATGGCACCCAACAGCCACATGACAAGGTGCCTTCGAGGCATCATCTTTTTTTGATAAGAAATCCTCACACAGAGAAGACAGCAAACCTTCCCCTGGAGCATCTTCTCTCCCCCTTTCCAGAAGGTGAAGGAGGTGAAAGAGACAGGGACCCCTCCTCCCCTCCCAGCAGTGTTTGCTGGGCCCTTGCTCCAAGAGGTGGAACAGGGAGGGATTAGAGGGGAGCAGCCCAGCCAGGCACCACTGGGATAAGCTGCTGGCACACAGCTGCTGTGACATGCTGTGCACCCCACGGGCTGGGGGACAGGGAGGTGCCCTGCAGGACAGTCCCACCTCTGCTGAACCCCAAGGGCTGAAAGAGCCTCCAGCAGAGCAGGAAGGAAGGTCAAGGTAGTGAACAAGAATTAAAAACACTTGCTCACCAAGGCAGATAAGAAATAAGGCATTTGGGAGGACTGTTGTTGGGGAAGAGACCTGGATGGGAAAGGAGAAGGTACAAGCCTTTAAATCAGCTGGCACTGATGTTTGCATAGGACCCTCAGCTTGGAAGCCAACCTCAGCTCCTTTTGGCCCTCCTGGTCCAGGTGCTGAGCTCTGGTTGGTGCTGCTTCTCCAGCAGGATGGATGGCAGATGGGCTGGATATCCTGCTCCCTGGCAGGACACCTCTCCTGATGTCTCCATCCCTCCCGTGATCCTGCTCCCCTGCTAAGCTCACCTCTTTCATGGCAAGGAAGCACTTGTGTGGACTTGGGGTTGCAGAGTCAGGCAAGGGGGAAAGGGAAAGGCACCTGGGAATCTCACAGAGGACAGCAGTGCTGCCCCATCACAAAGGGAGCCTCTTCCACCCATCATGGATCAGGAGGAGACCTTGGCTGAGATCCCTCCTCCCACTGAGCTGCTTCCTGCTTTGTAAAACTGGAGAGATTTCAGTGGGAAAAATGGAGTGGAATCGGTCCACAAACATACACAGGATGCTCTTGTCCTTTGCTCTTCCAAAACCCTGCAGAAAGCCACCACCCAGCACCAGGGTGGCAGCAGAGCCACCAAGCCAACACATCAGCCCACGGAAGGGTTTGTTTGGGTAAATAGCCCTGCTCAGCAAAGGCAGTGCTGGATGATCACTAAACCACTCCAAAGATTAAACAACAGGACACTGAGCAGCCTTAAATCCTCTGATTCCTGTCACTGAACTGCAGGCCTTTGGTGGTGCCCCCACACAGGCAGAGAAGCAGCAGGGACAGCTTCCCTTTGGGCTATATAAAGAATAAAAATCCTCATGTCCTCAGGAAAAAACACCTCCTTATAAAAATCAAAGACCTTTAAGCCCATAGAAACATCCCCATATATCAGCTATGTGTAAATCGAGATGGTGAAGTAACATTAAAGCTGATTAATAATTAATAAATCAATAATTATTTATTTATTCTGGCAGGGGGTTGGGCTGGCATAAACCTGCTGGGTGAATTGCTGTCAGTGATCATGGGCAACACCTGAGACCTGCTCCAGCTGTTTCTCCTCACAGTCCATGGCAGCATATCCCAGATTTTGTCCTTGCTTTCCCACAATCTTCTTTCAGGGAGTGCTCAAGCAGGGTGGATAGATAGATAAATAAATAAATGAAGTCGCTTAAAATCAATTATTTTGTTGATAAGCTTGCCCGGAGTTCCATTTAAGGATTCTTTTTTAATTGGTATTAAGCATCAGGAAGGACTCAGCTCAGTCTGCAATCAGTACTTGCATCTGAAAGGCTGGAGCCCTCCTCCTTCCCTGCCACACCTGCCTCAAAGCCATTCCACAGCCTCGGACAAACTGGAAATCGGTGCCATGGAATTAAACCAGATGGAATGACAGGGGGGAAAAAAAGACCCAAAACAAACGAGACAATCTCAGAACAGTCAATTTCCTGATGAGCTGGTGTGGCAAGGCAAACAACTCTCCCAGGCCATTCCTTTCCCAGCTCACCCACCTGCCAATCCTTTAAGCGGGGTTAAAAGAGAGTGGAAAAAGGAAAAAAAAAAAACCAAAAAAACCAAAACGGAAGTAATGAATATATTCAATGAGAAATTGTGGTGTTTCTGTGGCTTGAAAATGCAGCATTTTCGAGCCACTGCTACTCCACCAGGAAAATCCAGGGATGCCTCAATGCCCTCCTGAGGGCTCCTTTTAATCACAATTACAGCACGGCAGAACAGTTCCCAAAACATCAAAGATTCCCAAAAATAAAAGGCTCCCAGATAAAGTGTAAGCACATGACAGGGAATTACTGCTCACTGCCAGCACGGCGAGTCTATCGGAACAGAGGGAAAAAAGCCACTTCCATGGGGAAACTCCCCAGCCAGGATGCCTCAACCCTCCTGCATAAAGCAGAATTTTTTACCTCAGGAGAGCCCACAAACAAAACCAACTTCACCCCTCCAGATGCCTCCAATCCCACGGCAGTGCTGAACGCAGCCCCAGCCTGGCAGCTGCAGACAGCACAGCGAGGAAATGTGGGCTAGAAAAGGGGGAAAAGCCATTCTAGGGGAAAGAAACCAAAATTCTGAGGGGAAAAAAGATGAAATTCTAGGACAGGTAAACTACAAAATATTCGGTGGGGGGAGGGGGAAACAAAACTCCAGGGGGGCATGGCAAAATTCCAGAGGTGTAAAGACAGGAAAGACACAAAATTCAAGGGGGTAAAACCCACCAGAATCTGAGGTGGGGAAAAAGAAAAATAGGATGGGAGGGAGCCCCAAAATCCAAGGGAGGCAGGGTGGGGGGGAGAGAAACCAAACTCGAAATTCGAGGGGGAAAAAAACCCTACCCAACAGCAAAATTCGAGGGGGAGAGGGAAATCTCACAAAATTCGAGGCGGAAGAAGGGAATCAATTTCAAGGGGAAAAAAGAACCCCAAACAAACAAAAAAAATCGACGTTGTTAGAGACACAAACATTCGAGGGCGGAAAACGCACAAAATTCAAGTGGAGGAAACCCGTCAAAATTCCAGGAGGGAAACACAAGATGCGAGGGGGGGAAAAAAGAATCCCACAAAATCCGAGGAGGGATCGACAAGAAATTCCTGAAAGTGCGGAGGAAACGCCAAAAATTCTAAGGGTGAAAAAAAGCACGATTCTGGGGGGGGAAAGAAAACAAGTTTTTGGTGAGGGAAACCCCATAAAACTCTAGGGAACAACCACAACAAACGCACGAAAAATTCTAAGCGAAAAATACTCTGTGGAGGAAAAGAGACCCAGGAAGTATTTTGGAAAGAGGAGGGGAAAGGAATTGCCGAAGGGTACAACAACATCCCGGGAGGGGGGGACACGGCTGCGGAGCGCTGAGGGAGGCGGGGGACGGCGCCCCGTTCCAGGCAGGAGCGGCGAGCAGGGGAACGCGCCCGTCCCTTACCGCCCAAGACGCTCCTGGCGCGCAGGAAGCCGGCGCTGAGGCGGAGCACCGAGAGCTTGTCCAGCCCGGCCACCACGTCGGGCGGGAAGGGCAGCAGCCCCGCCAGCCGCTCCAGCTCCCGGTTCAGCCGCTCCCGGTGCCGCTTGGACGGGTTGGAGCCGCCGCCGCTGCCGCCTTCGGCCGGGCCCGGCCGCGTCCTGCGGGGCACAGGCGCGTTACCGGGGAAGGGGGACCCCCCTCGGCCCTTCCCCGGCCCCCTCAGCCCCCTCGCCCTCACTCACGCCCGCGGCACCGGCTTCCTCCGCCTGCGCCCCGCGTACATGGCCGGGCCGGCAGCGCCCGACCGCCGCTCCCTCAGGAAGAGAGCGGGAACGGGAGAGCGGGAACGGCCGGCCCCCGGCGAGGGGGGAGACGGGGATCTGGGGCGGCGGGGAACTGATGTGTGATGGAGCTGAGGAGGGATTTGGAGAGGAGGGATGATGGGTGGGAGGGATGGAGGGGGGTTAATGAGGAGGCGGAGGAGGCTGAAGGGGGTTTGGGGTGTGAAAGGCGAGTGAAGGAGTAGGGGGTGATGAGGGACGGGGGGGTGGCTGAAGGGGGATTTGGGGCGTGAAGGGGCTGTGGGTGGGCAGGGAGCGATGGGTGGGTGGTGATGTGAGGGTGTTGATGGGGAGGTGGGCACTGGACCGCGGGTGCTGATGGCTCCAACAATCCACCTGGTGCTTTGCCAGTGACGCACAGAGCGGCCTGCCAGGTGCAGAAGGGGCGCACACCTGAGGCTTGCAGGGAAGGGAAGAGGCTGATAAGAGGCAAATGCTACGATGTGGAGTAAGTCTTTGTCATGCCAGTGTCCTCCCTCACGTAATGGCTCAGCTGTGGAAACTCCGTTCCCAAGTACGGGGACACACACATAAGCTGAAGGTACCCATCTCATTAATGCAGCTGGCTCACCTGGAGACACCTGCAACATCTCAGAAGGTGTCAAGGGTCCCCAAGGGTCCCGTGATCCACAGTATTATCCACTGTGAAGCTCCCCGGCCCAGGAGAAGTACAGGGGATGTTCCCATCTGCTGATGTAGCCTCGGCAGAATATAAACCCCATGGACATAGTGTTTGTTGGACTCTTTCCCTTCACCACTCGATGGATGTAGCCTGCAGTCACCACCTCGGTGAGAAACCGAGAGGACTCAAGGAGGACCGAGGGAACATCACTGAAATCTACAAAGAAGTGATATTTTTTTCTGTGCAGTCTGTATCTCTGTCACTTTCTCTCCACCCCCCTATCTTTTCCCTCTCTCCCCCTCATGTTTACTGTTAAATAAAAATCAATGCTATTGGCATATGGTGTCATTTACACCTTATTTTGGGCAGAGGCATCTCTGTAATAGTTTTTAATAGTCGGATGTTAACAACCACGTGTGTCGATGCCGAGTGTAATCCTGCCTGTGAGTCCCACAACCCCACAGGGCAGTCTGGGGGTGCAAAGGGGGGGACACTGTCACGCCTCTGCTGCCATGCGTGCCCACAGTAGCTGGGGACAGTGACGAGAGTGTCCCACTCCCAGCACCAGGGCCAGGCTTTTCCCAGCACTTGCTCAGTCAAGGAGGAAATGCAGAGACGTGGTTTCGGGTCAAAACAAACATCAGCACCATACAAAGCAAATTGCCTTTTAATACATCACCAAACACAGGGGTGAGGCTCTGGACAGCTCTTTTCTCCTCAGCACCTTCCGGCTTCCACCAGCAGCACAAAGAAATCACCGGGTGGAAAATGAGATGCTGCCACCAGAACAGACTTTATCTGTACAGCCACGAGGTACAGAGAGATCAGACACCAGTGACAGAGCACAGGGGGGTCTGTCACGGCCCCAAGCAGCAGGGCCCCCACCCAAGACCCATCTCTTGCAGCACTGGGAGCCCCTGGTATGCCCCCAGCACCACCACAGGTGCCAGAACAACAGAGGCTGGTGAGCAGAGTCCATCCTGCTGCTTTTTGGATCCAGATCATGGCCAGTCAACTCCTTGCCCCGTCCCAGGTGCTCCTCGAAGCCACCTGTCCAGCACATTTCAGCATTGCTCTGCTCCCAGCCTGCAGACAGGAGCTGGACCTTTCCCAGACCCCATCAGCCGAGGCAAAGCTGGGCATGAAGAGACCCAGGGAGATGAGGCCACTCCACACCAGGACACGTGGGCTTGCTGCTGGCCCTGTGCTGACTGCTGGATTTAATTTGCTGGGTAAATGCTTAACACTGGTGTGTGAGGCAGACGTGATGCTCAGGGTGATGGGTGCATGAGGGGAAGGTGTCAATGTCCCCAAGCACTCCGATCTCTCTGACCCAATGCTGCAAGCCAGTGTGGTCTCAAATCATCCCCACCCTCCCCCATCATTGCTTTTTTTGTGGGTTTCCCTGATGGATCTGCAAGCCTGCTCCATGATGGGGAAAAAACAATTCATTCACATCTTAGGTTACATATAGAGAAAAGTAAGAGAATTCAGCCAAGTGGTTGTGCTGGGCTGCAGGACAATGGTTTGAGGGGCACCAAGTGGGTCTGGAGAGGCAGCCAGTGGTCACTCCATCCCTCCCTGCCTTTCCTTCTCACTGCTTTGGCAAAACCACAGGGGGAACCCCCACTGTTCCTCCGTCCCATGGCACAGTGGAGCAGAGGAGAGGAAGGCCAGTGACAAACCCAACGGGAGCTTGGCTGGACCTTCCCTACCCTGCATCCCAGAAAGGTCACAGTGGCCTGGTACCCACCTCTCCCAAATTCCCCTGAGAGGCTGCTGGAGAGCCCAAACTCCCGAGATGCCTCCACTCCCACCAAGTCCACCTACCACTGAGACCCTTCAATGCTGCTGAGCCTCTTGAAGTGCTCGGTAACACCTTTTGCAAAGGATTTGGATGGTCTCTGGAGGAGATGGAGAGCACAGGCCAGAAGAGATGATGCAGGGGACCAAACAGCAACATGACAACGGTGGTCCAACACAGGAGATGAGGAGACCACGCTGTTTTGTTGAGAAACAGCAGTTCAGTGCTACCTGCCCGTGAGGCAGCAGCTCCATCTGCAAGAGGCTGCCCCAAGCACATGGATTTGCCAGCAAGCAATGTCCTTCCTTGGACTCCAGGAGCCTGCAAGCCTCCCCAGTGGCACAGCTGAATTTCCCTGAAATACTTCTCATGGAATAAAAACTCCAAACCATTTCATCTTAGACTGCCTGACAGCATGGGAAGACAAAATCCTGAGACACCAGGGAGCACAGGGCACCACTGGCAGGTATGAGAAGAGCTCACAGCTGCTGGTGGCTTTCCAAGACAGGGCTCCTGGCTCACAGTGAGCTCCAAACCAGGCTGCCCACAAAGGATGGCGTGGCTGCACCCCTGGCAGACCACTTGCTCCCTCCCCAGGAGCTGGGCACCCCTCAGGTCCTGCAGCCCTCACACCTCACCTTGAGCTGGATCTCACAGGCACAGAGGGGCTGCCCAGCTGAAAAGGGAACTGATGGGCAGCCAGGGCCCTGCCCGGAGCACGGGGGTGCTCCTGCACCCACCTTCACAGGGAGAGCTGCCGAGCACCTTGGAACTGAGCCTGGTGAGGGGCAGGGTGCTCCAGGGTGGTTCTCAGCAGGGCAAGGCAAAGCGCCTGGCTGCTGGGGAAGGGGTGCTTTAGCAGCATCCCTCAGGAAGCTGCTCTCATGCCTAAAAAGGCTGTTTCCATACTGGCACTCGGGCAGCACAATGCAGTCCGTCTGGTGGGCGCTGGGAGCCGTGCTGGAGCCCGGCAGGAGCCCACTGTGGTGCACTGGCCCTGCCCTGTGGCTCCTCTGAGGAGCTGCCCCAGCCTGTGGGAGCCACAGCTGTGAGAACCACTTGTCCTCTCGAAGCACTGCCTGCTCCCCTTCCCAGGAAAAGCTGGGCTCTGCATGGGCTACCAGGGGCTGTTTGGGGAAGCCGCCATGCCCCAGCAGCTGGCCGGCTCCTAAGGGTGCAGGGAGAGCAGCCTCCACATCACAGAGCTTCCCATCCCCAGAGAACAGGGACTCATGCGAGCCCTGGGCAGGGCAAGGAAAAGATTGGGAGAGGGGTGGCAACCACAGCCCAGCCCCTGGGGGATTCTCAGGACTGCCACCCGGCAGAGTTTGGGATTCCATGTGTGCTCCTGCAGCTTCCAGCTGTTCTGGAGCTCTGGCTAGCCAAGCCTCCGATGGGCAACTGGCTGGGTTTGCCTGGAGGGGGACATTGTGCCACAGAGTCACCAACGTGTTTGAGTGCAACGGGGGTGGGCAGCTTGAGCCCAGCTGGCACCTGGGCTGGCTCTGAGCAGTAGGAAGAATGTTATCTACAGAAGCAGAGGGGGGAGCTTCTGCCTGAAACGCTTGGTTTGCCAGCTGAAGTGCTGCAGAGGATGTGCTGCTGCAGACAGGGGCACCCAGCAGAGCCCCTGCCCCGGGCCCGGCTGGGCTAAACGGGACCTGCTGCTCTGGCTGGGCAGAGCTGCCCCCAGAGGAAACAGAGGCTACAGAGCCCACAGCCCCCTGGCCTCCCCCTGTGCCCGCTGCCCGGGGCTGTGCTGGGAACGCTGAGCCAGCTGCCCAGCGGTGCTGGAGGTGAGCCACAGCACTGCTTTCCTCATGGCAGTGTGGGGAGTCCAGGCTCTTCCCAGCACCCTCCCTGAGGAGCAGCTGCTCCACACAGGATGTCACCTTGGTGCCTGGCCTCGGGCCAAGCCCCTGAGCTGGCAGCTCCTCCTCTGCCCCCAGGCTGAGCAGAGCCTCTTCCCACTGCTGCAGCTCTGTGCTGCCCACGTTGAGGCTCTGGCAGACGTTTCCATCCACCTTGCTCTTCTCAAAGAGGGTTTCAATGACCACCAGGAGGGAGTTGCTGTCCTCCTTGGCGCTGCTAACATCCTCATTCCGGGTCAGCCCATCAGGCTCAGGGATGAAACCTGGCAGGGAGAACTGAGGCATGTTATCAGCGTGGAAATTGTATATGGATGCATCCTGCTTCATCATGGCCCCAAGGAGAGAGCTGGGGTCTACCAAGCGCTGCTCTGAGTTGGAGTTTGCTTGCACCTGCAACTCCTCCTTGGCTTGGAACGAGTCCAAGAACCCAGGAAGGTCATTCCCATACAAGACTGCTTCCCCCGTGGCAAAGCTGAAAGGCAGCTGCAGGTTTCTCTTCCGGAGATGTTCCTCCCCTTCTTCATTCCTTCAGTGTGGAGGCAAAAAGGGATGGGAACAGCATGAGCAGTTCCTCCAGGCCAGGCAAAACCACTCTTCTGACAGCAGAGGGGGAACTCACAGCCCTGCCCAGGCTTTTCTAGGGGAAAAGGGGGCTGGATCAGGCTGGCTACAAGAGGGCTCTGGGGAGCCCACGGGGAGGTCTGCATGGCTCAGGGAAGGGCTGCTGCTCCCAGGCAGGAGCATGTCCAGAACCACTTCCTCAGAGCCGTTTCACTCACACTACAGAAGGACAAATGCTGCCAAGTGCCAACCTCACCTACCCTTTCCTCCACCCTCACGGCCTCTTCGTGCCTCGGGCGGCCCCCCACTCCCACAGCAGCTGAAGGGGGCCAGCAATACTCACGACAGGGCTCGCTGGTGGGCGATGATGCAGTCGGGCCTGTTCCCTTTGTACACTAGCCGTGCATTGGCCTGCACCCACACCCAACCGGCCCTCTTGGTCAGCAGCCGGAACACCGTCAGCCCGCTCTCCCCCGTCTTCATCACTGGGGCAGGGACACAAGAGAAGTGCCACAGAGAGAGAGCTCCTCCACAGAGGCAGACAAATGCCATGTGCAAGATGCCACGAGGTTGAGCATCACCTCGTGGCTGTGCTATGGGGGCAGGAGGTGCAGGATGCTGTCTCTCTGCCAGCTCCCTGAGCTCATCCAGGAGGAAGAGCCTTTATCACAGCTACTCCAGCCTCGGGACAGACAGCACCAAGGAGCAATAGCACAGCCAGACCAGAGCCTTGAGGGACCCCACAAACACCCCCGCAACAGCCCCCCAGCACTCACTTCTCACGTGGTGCTCCGCACAATGCATCATGTCGGCCGCGTGCACAAACTGGTATCCGGACCCCCTCCTGCACAGCTCCACCTCTGTGTATCCCAGGACCACCTTTCCCCTGGAAACAGTACAGGAACGCAGTGACACGAGGGATGCGTCCCCCACAGTTGCACCCCACTGGCCAGACCCCCACTTTGGGTGGTGCAAGGCTGAGCTGCATCCCCTGTTCCACAAACCACCCAAAGCACAGCAGACAGGAACTGCTGATGCCCCGTTAACCTGCTCCCCCTGTTACTGGGGGACTGCAGCAGAGGGACAAAAACATCAGGCCATGGCAGCTGGGTCAGGTATCCTTTGTCCCCACCAGGTCTAGTTTTCTGTCCAGCACCAGGGATTTTGCCACAGGGAAAGTGAGAGGTGCCTTACTGGGAATCACAGGCTGTGGGAGTGAAATCCAGTTTGTGCTTTGTCTGGAAGATCAGCGTTTTGGTCCGGAGCTCCAGGATGGAGAGAGGCTGGAGGAGTGTGGCAATGGCAAAGAGAGCAACTGAGGACTGGTCTGCTGCTGACTTTTGCTGCCCAAGAAGGAACTTCAGGCGCCCACGGAAATTCAAGGCCTTACAGGGATTAGAAAACATGGGTGTGAAGCAAACAGGGTGGTGGGAACTGGCTGTGCTCTCATGCCTAGGGGACACAAGTGGCCCTGGGGGAAGCCCCTGCAGGCACAGAGGGAGCAGAGGCGTGTCCCAGCATTACCAGGAATCCCGAGGAGTTATCCAGCAGGCAGCGGAAGCGGCAGGTGAAGCTCCTCTCCACGAAGGACTGGGGGCTGGACGTGGCACTGCATCTGGCCAGCAGCGGCCGCGCAGGGGGAAAGGCTGGAAAAGCAAAGGGAAAAGGAAGTTTTCCAAGCTGTGCTGCACACCCCGAGCTCACGGATCAGAGCTGCTCAAGCGAGGCCCTGCAGGGATCACGCTGGCACTCACTGTCAGCAGCACGCAGCGGGGTCCTGTGCAGCTGGCGGCGGAAGGCGGCCCTGTCATCCGTATGGATCAGCTCGTACACGCTCTGGTAGATGAGATCCGACTGGAATGACACAACAGAATAGTGGCAGCTCCTGGACAACCTGGCTCAGGTGTCGGGAGGAGGACACGGCAGAAGGTTTCCCTCCCTGGGCACTAAAAGTGCAGGGACTGAGTGTAAAGAACAGGCAAACTCCAGCCCCTTCCCCTGCCACAGGAGCTGCTGCCCTTTGGGAAGCTCTGCTCCCCATCTACATCTCCTTCCCACACCAGGACTGCATCCATCTGTTTCCAGCCAGGAAAACACAGTGCTCACCTGGTGGAAGCCCAGGTAGTCCTGCACAGTAGGGGAGATGTAGAAGATGTAGCCGTCTCCGGTCACGGCGATGACAAATCCATTGAGTGCCTGAAAGCAAAAGTTCAGTCCAAACTTACTCTCCCCAGCTTCAATCCAGCTGCTGAATGGTGAGATCCCCCAGCTGTTTCTTCAGCATCCAGGGACAGGAAGGGAGCTTCTTCCTCAACAAGGAGCCCCACAAAGAAGGACAGCACTTGGTAACCATGCAAGACTCAGTTCTGTGGAGTTTCTTGTTCCCAGCACAAACAGTGATCCCAGCTGACTGACCACTTTCTCCAAACCCCCATGGAACCCCCTCTCACTGCAGGGCAGCTCCTGCATCAGGAGGGACCAGCTAAGGAGAGATTTCATGGAGGATCTGCAGTTGGTTTCCTCCTTTCCAGCTGGGAATAGCTACACTCTCCTGGGGCTCTGCTTTGGACACGGTGATCCTTCCAGCTCTGGATATTCTATGACTGGTGACCATTTCAGGCTGATTTTCCCCAAAAGCAAAGCACTGCACTAGATAGTAACTCATGCTCACTGCTCTTGACTGTGGTATGTTTAATTTATTAGTGAATAGGAGAGAAAATAGGGAAAGAACACCCTAAATAGAAACCTAGTGTACAGATCCAGCTTGCTGAGGGACCAGTCCCTTCCCTTTGCATGCTGCAGCCCCCTGAGGGACCCCAAGTCAGAGATTTCTGCAGATCACAGTATACACTTAAAATAATCTTTGTAGGGAGGAAAAAAAGCCACCAGACAGCTCAGCGGGGGCACCTCTGTCACAGTAACACCTCATAAACTCTCCAGATGCCTTCAATCACCCCAGCCTGCCAATGCTCTGCTGGCTCAACAAATTGCCATCATATGGTCTGAATCCAAAGCCCTGGGGAGTGCTCAGGAGCAGCTCCATGCTGGGGCTGGGACAGCCACAGGCTCCCTCCTGGTATCCAGCTGCTCCCCTGTGCCCATCACACTCACATACAGCTGGGACCTTGGGGGACCTCGTGCAGTCCAGGATTCCCTGCCAAAAGTCACTCTGAGCTCCCAGGAGCCACTGCCTCGCCAAAATCCCACATGGAGGCTCCTGCCGGGGGTCTGCTCAGACTGCCTGCTGTCTGGAGGGCTCTGTAGGAGCAGGCCTGAAGTGACCAAAGTCAGGCTTTAGGAGAGCCAAGCATCCATCTGCTGGTGTTTGGAGAAGTGAGAGAAGAGGACTGAAGGCCCAGAAAACCTACAAGAGGGTGGAGAGGCCCGGGCACAGCGTGCCCAGAGCAGCTGGGGCTGCCCCTGGATCTCTGGCAGTGCCCAAGGCCAGGCTGGATGGGGCTTGGAGCAGCCTGGGATAGTGGAAGGTGTCCCTGCCCGTGGCAGCTCATCACAAGATGAGCTTTCTGGGATTCTGTGAAAGCCCAGGCACAGGAGATGCCAAGAACACGGAGTGATTGCAGGTCTTGCACAGACTCGCCCTGCAGCCCCAGGGAGCAGCATGTTCCTCAGCTAATGTGCCCAGATGCTTGTTCACCAGTCAGCCTTTCCATGTGACCTTTCCATGCCAGGCCCTTCCAGCTCACATCTATACATGGCAGCCCAAACCAGCAGCATTGTGGGAGGCTGATTCACCAGCCCCTCGTGCTCTGAGCTTCACTGTCAGCTCTTTGATGAGACACACGTGGCCTTTCTACAAAGCACAGCTCTCATTTCCCACTGCTTTTGTCCACCACTGTTTTCCAACATCCAACTACTCTTCTTTCCTCCCCCACAACCTCCAAACTGAAGTTGGGCTTTTCCCATCCCAGGCAGGCTGTGAACTCATCCCTACAGAGCTCACGCAATGCCCAAGTAGGGCAAGGAGTTCCTGGGGAATGTTTTGTCCCACAGCTCTCAAGGTTCTCCTCCTGGCCTTTGCTAAAGGTAGTAAACCAACCCAGCACCTTGGCAACTACTCAGGGATCAATCCTTACACCACCATATGACATCCCTGAACCTCCTGGCTGGGATGGAGCTTGTGTCCATGAGATGTAACATAATCAAAGGGGCAGCAAATTGTAGTGGGATGAGAGGGAATGGTGGGAATGGGGATCTGGACCCGTCCCAGCCAGGCAGTGTCACTGGTCTCTGTCCCCAGGAACTCAGTGCCTGCAGGAATCACAGCAAAGCAGCTCTGGGCAAGGCAGGGTCTCCTCTTACTCCACAGATGGCACCACAAGCTCCAGAGCTGCTTGGGGAGACCCCAGATGACCAAGCCACAGCACCATACCTGGAGCAGCAGCTCCCCCTCAGGAAACAGCTCCCTGTCACCCTGCGGCTCCGTCCATCTGTCCCCTCCTGGGGCTCTGGGCTGGTCCACGTAGTTGCCAACCTTTGGAGCTGTAGCTGCAAGTGAGAAGGCAAGAAATCAGTGTGGAAGAGGCAAGCCAGGAGCCTTCCCCTCCTCCTCCCCACCCAAGGCTGCTCATGCAGCTACTGGATGCCCATGGACACAGCATGGAGGAAGGAGAGACCATCACTGAGAACTGGCACAGAGCCCACTTACAGAGCAATGCCCAGCTTGCCCAAGGCTTCCTCCAACAGATTCCTTCCCCTGCTTGATCTCCTTTCTGGGAAACCTCACTCCTGCCAGGGTGTGAGGCAGAGATGCAAAGCACAGAGGGGGGCTGAGTGCTTCTGGGCTGCCCAGGCTGGAGAACACCACCCAACACAGCCAGGAGGCTTCTGGTTAGAGCCTGGCAGAGCTGGAGCTGGCTTCAAGCCATGCCACCGGGGTGCTCTGTCTGCTCTGCTGCCCTTCAGGGTTGGAGAACACCAGAAACAAACCTTCCCAAAGCACCCGAGATGCCATCAAAGCACCCATACTTGTTTCCTCCCTTCCACCTTTGGCTGCCTGGAAGCACATCAAGAGCTGGTGGCCATGGCACTCCCGTGACACCTGAGAGCTCTCGGCTCCCAGGACTCGCTGCCATGGTCTCCCCGGGCTGATTCAGGAGCTGCCTCATGCTTCAGCACTGGGTGCCTTCAAGGCAACACCTCTGGGTGCAGCCAGCATGAAACCTCCTGCTGCCCTGCTCGTGGGACCGCGAGCGTCCCAGGACTCCCACAGAACCAGCTGTTCAGGGAACAGGAATGATGACAGAGGCTTCCAGGGACATCCCCAGCGTGGTCCTTTGTCTGCTGATTATCACGGAAAAAACTCAATCCAAGCTCAGCTGCCAGCAAAAGGATGATTTTCAAGGCATGTTTTTGTGCCAGCTTACACAAAAAAAAAAATCACAGAAAAGCTCAAAGCAGTTCCTGTGTAGGAACCACCCCACCTCTGCCACCACCACCAGCTCCTGCAGCTCCTTGAGGTCCCACAGATCTGACATAGCCCGTGTAATTCACATCCCAGCAGAGAGCACTGCCTGCCCCATCTCAGCCCCACGTGTCAGGTGGTGCTGGATCAAAAGGGAAAAGATCCTCTGAATGCTGGAAGTGAGGAAGAGCCTCAAATCCTCCCAAGTCTGACCATTCATTTAATTTTCTCCGTGGCAGAAGCTCTCACTTCACCACTGAAATGTTTTAAAGGTTTGTTTGGTTTCTGCCCTGGTAACACAAAGTTCAAAGCCAAAACAATCTGGAATCTAAAGAAGTTTCACACACAACTGCTGATCTGGGACATTTTGCTCTGCAGCAAACCATCAACATGCAAAAGCATTCTCCCTGATGGATTGGCATGTCTGAATTCAAAACAAATCTGGAGTCAAAGCATCCCTGGGATGTATTTACACCTGGAGCCTCCGTGCCAACAAGCACCCACCCTTGGAGGCTGTCAGCAGCCAGGGCATGGACACAGTAGGATTAGGGTAATTAGCTGCAGGTCTTGCATAAGGTGACACAAATAGCAGTGGAGAGGGTGCTCTGGAGCAGAGTCAGCCTCCATCTCCATGGCTGGCAGAGCTGGGATACTTCTTCCTCCCTCAAACCTTCAGCACTCCTCAGCTGCCACAGCTTCTGCTCTTTTCCATCCTGTGCTGTCAGACCAGTCTGCTCAGGGGATGTGAGACCTCTGGGAAAGGTTGGGAAAGATGAGATTCAGCAGGGAGACACCAAGCAAAAAGCCTCCTCATGTGATTGCCATGTGATCCCCAAGGGAAAACGTCCCATCTGGACCACATGGCTTCAATTTGCACTTCATGGAGCATAATAGTTTCAAAATCAAATATTGATTCTCATTTAAAATTTGATTTCTTTTGAAGGGCTGACTCCTCTCTAAAGCATCTAAATGAGGCAGGCTAGCAGGGGATTTCAAAAAGAAACAAGTTCTTCCAAAATAAAGCTCCAAAAGGGCACAGACCTTTTTGAGAGCATGCACATTCTGAGAGCAACTGGTCTCCAGCTCTCTCCCAGTGTCCACCAGCAGTATCTGCAGGGAAAGCTGGAGAGAGCTGCTGAGACTTTCAGAATCCAGCAGGAAATACCCATTTTGTGCTTTCCAGCAAAATTTCTTCACCTGTCTTAGCAAGGGGCTTTTAATCTCCCACCAAAGGTGCTCACTTCCCCTTCTCTCAAACACAGAGCAGTCCATTTCTGCACAGCTGAGCTCAAAAATCCTCCAGAATCTACCTCCCATGGGACACACCTGACCTGGGGAGAAGGTCTGGAGCATGGAGAGAGGGGAGGAAACTCAAAGAGCTGATGTCTGCCACCAAAGTACTGGTGGTGTGGAGCAGCTGGTGCTCACATCCAGCCCAGTCCTCACCATCCACAGCCAGGGGCTGTGTTGTTCCTGTGGCTCTCCTCCTCCAAACAGGTCTCTGAACTCATTCTCACTCAAACTGCCAAGAACCATCGGGATTGGGAGCAATCCCAAGAGAAACCCAAGTACTTCCAGGTAGAGAACTCCAGGCTCATGCAACCACCAGGGGTACAGGGGCTATTCCCAGTCACTTTTTGACTTGGAAAGGAAAACCCAACATTTAAATCATATCCCAGCTCATTTACAACGTGGGAAACCTCATGGGAGGGAGAGATCACTCCTGAAACATCCCCTTGCTTGAGACAAGATGGGGAGATGCCACCCTCTGGAATCCCACCTGGAGCCATGGATCCCTCAGCCTGCTGAAGCCAGGTCTCCAAGGGGCCAATGGCTAAGATGGACTGGAAGCAGTGGCTGGCAGGAGGAAGAGACCTCCAGGCAGGACAAAGCAGGTGACAATTGTGTTAAAGGCTGGCTAATTCATCCCATTTAACACACTCCTCCTAATGGAGCAGTTCAGACTCCCAAACAAAGCAGCTGAGACCACTGATTAATGGGATGAAAGGAAACAGGTCCAACGTGTATCCCAGCTATAATATACCCACAACAACAAAGTAACTGGGTAAAAGGACAATGCACTTTGGCTGTTTGTGCCCAGTCTTTCCAATCTCCTGCAGTGCATCTTGGACAATTAATGGGAATTAACATATGGATGTGGTGCTTAGGGACATGGGTTAGTGGTGGGCTTGGCAGTGCTGGGTTAATGGTTGGACTTAATGATTCCATAATTCTATGTAAAAAACCATAGCAAAAGCCATCTGCAGTTACCAGGTAAGTCCCAGGCATCTGCTGGAGCAATGTGGTGATCACTTATATTTTCAAAGTGAGGGACAGAGGCTGTGTGTAATTTTTAGGACAGGAGGGGGAAATCCAGCTCTGTCCTGAACCCCAACACCAGCCAGAGCACTGCAGGTTTCCTGCTGCTGGTGTGATCCCCAAAGACTGCAAGGCTTTCACTCAGCCAGGGAAGATACCAGACAGGATCAGCAGTCTCCAGCATCAGTGAATCAGGATGTGCCCCACACATTTCTGAGAGTATCCCCCTATGAGTTGGCTTTCTTGCCTCTGCAAGGAGGTTCCTAAGCCTTGCAATGGAGGAAAAACTTCCACCAGGAGAAAGGAAGGAAAAAGGAGCAAAGTCATCTAATCTCTTCATTTTTTTGCCCATCACATTTCCAAAGAAAAACATGGCAAGGCAGCCATGGAGGCTAAAGCACATCCCTTGCCTCTGGCATGGATTTGGCACTGAAAATAAAAAGTTATTGGTAACAACCCCAGAGCCAGATCTGCTCTCACAGACCGAGTTACACTGGGGGGAGTTGACAAGCTTCACCCACGGCAAACACTTCTCTTTGAACAGGCTCCAGAGGTGCCAGGCATCCAAAACCCAGGAGCTTCCAGCTCTTCCAGCAACACCAAGGCACGCACAACCACTCTCCCCCTGGCACCAGTCCCAAACCCTGTCAAATTCACACCAACCTTTGCCTCAGCTGTTTAACCAGGGCACGGTGCCAAGCAGAGCAGGCTCATGCCATCCGAGTGAAACAGACACATGCCAAACCCACAGATTATTCAGAAAAGTCACTTGGCATCTTCAGAGGAGCACAGAAATTCCCTGGGGAGTGCTGGCATCCCCAGGTCCATGCCAGCCTCTCCAACCTGCTGCTGCAAACCTTCATCCCACACAGTCCTGCAGGATCTTGGCCAGGGACAGATTTGAGCCTGACTCCTTTCACTGCCTCAGTTACTTCAGGCCCAGACCCCTGCAGCTCTGGCCCATGGTAACAACAAACAACGAGGAGATGAATAAAATAGCTAATTTAGTGCTGACTGCAGTGAGATTACCCAGGGAGACCTGCTGCCAGCTGCCCTGCAGCAGAGCACTGGGGAGGGAACTGGTGAGACCAGCATCAGAGGTGGGAAAGGACCTGGGGAGACCTCCTAAGCCAGCCCCTGCTCCAGCCATGGGGAGGTAGCCCACTGTTCACTGTTTGCTAGGAGCTGTTGGATATCTCAAGTTTGCCAGACTCCAGAGTGTGGTCTCACACCACGACAGGGTTTTCCATGGGCTCTGAAGGAGTTGGGTTAGGCTGGATGTTGGGAAGGAGTTCTTCCCTGTGAGGGTGCTGAGGTGCTGGCACAGATTACCAGAGCAGCTGTGGCTGCTCCATCCCTGCAAGAGGTCCAGGCCAGGATGGACAGGGCTTGGAGCACCCTGGAATAGTGGGAGGTGTCCCTGCCCATGGCAGGGGCTGGAATGGGATGAACTTCCTTCCAACCCAAACCAGTCTGGGACTCTGTGATCCTCTCTCTTGCAGACCTCCCTGCCTGGTGTCCTAGGAAGAAAGGCATGGCAGAATATTTCCTAATCACACCCCCTCTACCTCAGAGAGCACTTTAAGCCCCATTTTCTTGCTCACCCGTGGCAGAGCCACATCTGCAACCCCAATATCTGCTTCCTTTGTTACAGGAACCGTAGGAAACAAACCCTAGCACAGCTCTCCAGCTAGCTGGAGGTTTTCCAAGCCACTAAAATCCACCCAAGCTTTCACGAGATGTCCCTTTTTGCAGCAAGTGGGGCTCCTGTCACACCACAGAGAGCCCAGAGCATCGTGGCAGTTGGCAATATAGACACAAGCTTTTCTCCTTGGGCACTTGCTCTCAAAGAGACAGGGATCAGCAAAGTCACTCCAGATTTGTCTGGGAGGCTGTCAGACACAGGTCCAAGTAGCAACCACTGCAAATTGGTTTGCAGACAGAGCTCAGCACAAGTCTGGCAGTGAGGTTCAGTCACTGTTTATGCGAGAGAGAAAACTTTTAAAGTGCCTTTAAGGCAGGCTGTGATAGCACCAGAGCTGTCACTGCAACCCAGCACGGCTCACAGGCTGGGCCTGATGGGCAAAGCTTGAGGAGACCAAGCCCTGACCCCTGTGATTTTGCACAGGGAAGACTGAGATCCCAGGCAGCAGAGAGCTGTGCAACACCTGCACCTGCAGCCCCGGGGCACAGAGGAGTTACAGGTGTGCACACCATGAATCAGCCCGTGGAGGCATGGAAGGAGCTCCAAGAGCTTTCCTCTCTAGCCCTGAAGTTTGACATTTCCAGCAAACTACTAATTATTCTGGTTTCTCGTTAAAGCACAGACAGAGAAAAATATTTAAAAGCAAAGCAGATTCAAAGGATGATGCAGTGAGTCACGACCCTGCAATGGAAACCAGGATCCCATGCAGATGACAAGTCCCTTTCCTCATATCCACTGTGGAAGCAGGCACTGAGACCAGCACCCAAACCCACTGTGGCTGTCCTCTGCTCTGTCCCACCCCAAACACTGCCCCAGACTGTGATGCCTGGCTTCCTACACCCCATTAAAGAGGTCTGTTCCCAAGCCAGAGGCACACAGTACCCACACCTCAGAAATACCAGAGCAGGTGGAGAAGGCTGAAAGCCTCTTCTCAGATTTCTGCTGGTGTTAGCAGCCAGACAAGATGCAGACAACACGGAGAAGCTCCACTCTAGGGCTGGAGAAATGCAGCACAAGGGAAAAAGGAGCCTCAGGGCGTCACCCTGAGCCCACTGTGCAATTGGTCTCAATTGCCTGGAGATAAGGCAATTACCACTCTATCAAAACATCCATCTCCTGCCTGGAGATAAGGCCGGCTTGGGCTGTGGATGGGGAGGGGACAGGGATGCTCACCAGATGATGCTATGCCCTCCTGCTGCAGGAGAGGAGCCTGCACGAAGCACAGGACAGCAAACCTGAGGCAGAAAGCAGAGCACAAGGGGTGCCACCATGTTCCCCCAAAATGCCCGACAGGATACACCAGCAGCAGGCTGCTGTGACCTGCAGCTGGCATGGGTCTTCATCAGGCACGCCTGAGACCCAGGCCAGAGACCCTGGGATGATCTGAAGTCAAACAAGATGAACTGCAGGGCAGAGCAAGGGGAAGGAGCTGGAAATCACAGGCAAGTGGCCAGATGGGAATAATTGGCCTGGCAGAACGGGGCTCCAGAACCCCTGCAATGCCAAACACTTTCCCAGAGCAGCTCTCATGCTGGGAAGCACAGGCTGAGCACATCCAGCAGGAACCAGCTCCTGCTTGGAGGCACAGGTCCCATCTGGAGGGTTTGGCACAGGAGTCTCCTCCCAGAGCCCAGCATCCCAGCTGAAGAGGGCCCTGGGAGAGCCCAGAGGAGTGTGCACGAGGGAAAAGCCAAGGGAGCCAAGTTTATCCAGTCTGCAGCAGGGAGAAGACACAATAGAAGCCTCTAAATATAAAAAGCTGCTGCTGCCTTCCTGCCCCACATGCTCTGCCTTCCCCAGTGTCCATCACCCATTCCATCAGGCCCAAGTCACTGGAGAGGGAACACGTCCCTATCTGCACATGCTGGTGACTCCTGGGAGCGTGGTGATTCCCCCCAGCCAGGCTCTGCACCATATCTAATGTTATAATTTATTAAACAGACTGTAACTGTAATAATAATAAAGGGTTGAAGAAGAATAGGAAGGGAAGGAGGAAGAAGGAATATGGAATAAAGATAAGAATACAGAATAAAATATGGAATAAATAAGGAAATACAGAATATGAAAGATAATAAAAGGGAACATGTAATATGTATTATATTATGATACAATTATTTAATGGTTTTAATTTTACTTTGCCATTCCAGTTAGATGAGGGCAATGCTGCTGTTCAACAAGACACACTGTTTTACTCACCTCTCTCTTCTCCACACGCTGGGAGGGGTTTTGGACATAAAGGATGGCTGCTAATGAGATGGAGGAACTTTGCAGGAGGTCTCAGCTGCTGGGCAGGCCCCCAGGCATCTCCCACCATCTATGGTGACATTTTCCTGCCAGTACCAAGGGCCCGCTCCCACAACTCACCATCATGCTTCCTTCAGGAAACACAACTTCCCATCCCAAAGCTTGGGGTGGGACACAAGCTGTGCAGTGGGGGTTGATCCCAGGGGCTTCTCCCCACTCCCAGCACAGACACTCACCCATCAGGTAGCTCTTCACCTTCAGGTAGCCCACAGCCAGGCGGAGGATGGAGAGTTTATCCAGCCTGGAGCGCACATCCTCGGGGAAGGGCAGCAGCCCCGTCAGCTTGTTCAGCTCCTGGTTCAGCCGGTCCCGGTGCCGCTTGGAGGGGTTGGACTTCACACCCTCCAGCGGGGGTGGTTTGGGGCTGGAAGAGGCAGAGGAGAGGTTGATCAAACTGGGATTGTCCAACAGGCTCTTTCCAAACCCAGCATTGGCTTTGGTGCAGCCACAACAGTGAAATGGTCAAGATTTTGCCACGCACATCCTGCTCCTCTTAGAAATCGCAGAATCACAGACTGGTTTGGGTTGGAAGAGACCTTAAAGCCCATCTTGTTCCACCCTCTGCCATGGGCAGGGAGACACTCCACTATCCCAGGCTGCTCCAAGCCCTGGACAACCTGGCCTGGAACACTTCCAGGGATGGGGCAGAATGAGATGAGCTTTAAGGCCCATTCCAACCCAAACCATTCTGGGATTCTATGACTTAAACAAAGGGATATCTCACAGGTTGGTTTAGGGCAGTGCTCTTTGAAAAGAGCCTTTCTTTAAAAAAAAAAAAAAAAAAGTTGATGTAAAAAGTTTTGTTTTCTTCCAATATTCTGATTTCTGTCCCTTTCAGATGGGCATTTGCAAATTAAACCAGCATTTGGTGCCAAACTTAGGCCCTGGGGGCAGCCCTTAACCTGCAGAAGGACCAGTGAACAGTGTCTAGGAGAGCAGCCTGAATCCTACACAATCCATCTCTGTGAGCTGCAGTTATTTCACCCACCCCAGCCAGAACCCCAGCACAGCAGTAAGAGCTCAGTTAATAACTTTAACGAGTCCTGGATGTCACCCTGTGGCCTTCATTTTTTAAGGCCAATCTGAGTTTCGTAGCTCAAAGACAAACCCTTCAGTCCCCCCAAGCTCTGTATCTCACTCAGCTGCATCCCCTCACACACATCTCCTTTGGTTTGATGTAATTTGTCTAAGCACAAACTCCCTCTTTGCAGGCATCCTCACTTCAGGAAGGAGCTTTGGATAACAGGATCTGCCAGTATTTAGCAGCAATTTAAACTCTCTCCTCTACCACCACTCTCCAATCTCATCTGGCAGGGCTGCTTGCATACGTGACACGAGAGGAAATGAGCATTAAATGAAATGCACTGAAGTGCCTGTTGAATTTGCAGCTCAGAGAGAGATTGAGGGGTCTTTTAAGGCTGAATGGAATAATGCAGTATTTCCCAGGAAAGCTCAAGCCTGCTGGGTTGTAAGAGCAGCATCAGGAGGGATATCCCCTTCTCTCAGGGAGGCTGGCACAACCCAGCTCCAAACTAGTCCACACAAGCTGGGTAAAACATGCTAGCACCAGGGCTTTTACAAAGCTGAAAGACTTTTGAAATCACAGGCACGCACCAGGAAGGAGGAAAATTAAAATAGCTTTCCTGTGATTTAAAAAAGGGGTGAAGAAAATTTGTCTGAGATTTCTCATGTATCCTTTAAAGCCTTCTGGCCACTCACCATCCAAATCCAGCCCCAAACAGACAGAAAGAAGAGAAAATGAGACTGGAGGTGAGCACGGCAGTGGGGAAAGCACTGAGGTACAACAGAACCACTGGCACAGCCTGGCCAAACACTGCAAATCCTCTGGCTGAGGCACACGGGGTGACACAGCCAGCAGCAAGTCACCCCAAGGCCCAAGGAGGACACCCCAACACCTCTGTTCCTGCACGTCCCAGCTGCAGCACGCAGGGTGCTCCATGGCCAGCCTTGAGAGGGGGGATGCCAGGGAGGAAAACACCTCATGGAAACAGTGAAGCTTGCTCTAGACATTTCAAATCTGTTTAATTTCCCTTCTTTTGGCCCAGTGGTTATGAAGTACACCGTGCCATGAGGTTCATGGTGAAGCTGGTGGCCCCCGTGCCAAGGGAAAGCTCAGCTCCCAGCAGGGTGAAGGCTGTGCTGCTGCTGGGGTTTGTTTTCCCCCAGCTGCTCTTTGACCAGGAACCCAGTAGGAAATGGATCCCTTCTGCAAGCTGGCAAGTACCAGGGGAGATTATTCCCGACAGTGGGATTTGCCTGAGCTGATCTATTGCCTCCTAATTCCTATGAATAGCTTTTTAAAAGTAAGTAAAAAGCCCTGAGCAGACTGCAAAGGGGCTGGAGAAGCCCCTCAGCCCATCCTCCCCCATCCCCATCTCCTCCTCCCACTGCCACCTGCCCTGCTCTGCCCGGCCTCTCCCAGCAGGATCCTGCTCCAAGATCTGACCCATCACACAGAAGATGGATCTCTTCCCACTCTCAAGGCTGCCCTTGCAGAACCAGGGAACGAGGGCCCTTCTGCCCCAAAGAGACACCTTCTCTTGCACCCTGAGCCACACAAATCCAGCCCAGACCCTCAGGCTGCTATGCCAGAGGGCTAGAATCAACACTCCAAGATTAACAGAAGATAGGTTTGTGGCAAAACAACTATCCCTCATGTTTACACAAGAAGACTCCCAATTAAATACCCAAGAGAGACTCAGGGTCACCTCACCACAGGTTTAAAGTGTTTATGCTCCCTCCTTCATCCTGGGTTTGGACTCAGCTCATCCATGTCCTCCCCCACAGCCTCCCAGAAACAGACATCCACCTTTAGTTCCTATACACCTGCAAAAGCTGAGGTTAAACAGGCTGGTGGGACTTGGGAGCTGGGGAAGGCATGAGGGAGGCAGGAAACACCAGGGACACCGAGGGGGATGTTATGCAACAGCTGCTGAGCAGCGTGGTAATTAATAATTAAGGAATCGAGATGTTTTGGTAATTAATTGCTGTATGTTTGATTTAGGCGGGCACCAAAACATTGCCCAGCCTGCAAATCACTGCTGAGCAGCCCAAACTCTCCGGCGAGCTTCCTCACGGGGATGCAGGACAAGCATCTTTGGGATTTCTGTTCTCCCACCAGCGTGCCAGAGCCGCCACAGCGTTAGCTGCAATTAACCCTGATTAAAACCGAGTAACCCAAGCATGCCGCTCCCTTCTGCTCCCCCAGCGCTCGCACCAGAGCGGCTCCAGGCGCTTCCCCAGAACCAGCTGAGCTCCCGACGCCCGGCTTTCGCTCGCCCTGCCCGGTCCCACGCACTGGGGTGACCAGGGCTAGCCCCCTCACTGCACCCACCTCTTGGGCACCGGCTTCTTTCTCTTCCTGCCCGCGTACATCCTCGGGCAGCAGCAGCAGCAGCGCCCACCGGAGCGGCGGCAGCGGCGGCACCGCGCCCGGGGCGGGGCTCCGGGGGACCGGCACAGGCCACGCCCTGGCCACGCACTTGGGTGGCCACCACGCCCAGGGGACGGGGGCCACGCCGCGAGGAGCCCAGGCCCGGGGACACCAACTCCTGGGAAGCATCGCGTCCGTGGGACGCCCTCCGCAGGGGACACTAAATCCTAGGCACCACTGTCCCTAGGTGACACAGGGGACACGCTAGTCCTGGGAACACTGAGCCCCAAGGGCTGCCCTCACCAAGTCTTAGAAACACTGTGCCCATGGGCCACCATCCACAGAGGAGACCAAATCCTAGGAAACACCGTGCACCTGGGCTACAATCCTCAGGGGACACCAAATCCTGGGAAAACATGGCTATAGACCACCATGACTACGTACAGGTGACACTGAATCCTGGGAAACTCCTGGGCCACCATCCTCAGGGAACACAGAACTGTGAGAAACACCGTGTCTGTGGGCCACTGTCCAAGGGGGACGCAGAATCCTGGCAAACACCGTGTCCATGGGCCACTATTCCAGAGCCTGATGCCCCTTCAGGAAAAGGCAGCCTGTTCCCTCTCACTTTGCCTTTCCCTGAGTTAATGCTGCCCAAAGCTACTGCTCTTCCCCCCAAAACCAGCTCCAGCTGCTGGGGTGAGGCCCTAGCACAGGTTGGCCAGGGAAGCTGTGGCTGCCCCACCCCTGGAAGGGCTCAAGGCCAGGTTGGACAGGGCTTGGAGCATCCAGCTGGTCTGGTTGCAGACAGAGCTGTTAAGGAAACCCCGACCCATCCTTTGTGGATTGTTTGGTTGGGTTTTTCAAGCTGTTTGCAAATTCCAGGGATAAATCATTGAAATGCAACTTGATTGCTTCTTGCCGGGGGGCAAAGCAGAAGCTGCTAATGGTGTCACAAACGTGCGGGGTCAGCAGAGCTGATGTCACTTTGGGAAATGTGTAAAACGTTTGGTTATGACCTTCCCAGGCCCAGTAGTTTAACAGTGTTTTTAAATAAGGGTTAGGGTGGCTGCACATGTTCCAAGCCCAAAAGCTTGGAGATGTTGCTCAGACACCTGAAGCAGGGTGCAGAGGGAATTAGGACAACTGGATGTGCAGGTACTGGAAGGAGAAGTATCCCAGGCTCCCTCCTGGGGGGACCTGCGGGCAGACATAGTGCAGGCATCCTGTCTGTCCCTTCTCCCGCCTGCTCATTGTCCTGTTTGCTCCTGGTCCCACCTGTTCCCTAACCCGGCTGTTCCCTGTCCTACCTGCCTGTCGCCGCTCCCGCCTGTCCCCTCTGCCACTGCTCCCTCACTCGGTCGTGCCCGGTCCCGCCTACTGCCAGTCCCCTGCCCGCCTCGTCCCTGACCCTATTCCCTGTGCCGCCTCGTCCCTGACCCTGTTCCCTGTGTCGCCTCGTCCCTGACCCTGTTACCTGTGTCGCCTCGTCCCTGACCCTATTCCCTGTGCCGCCTCGTCCCTGACCCTGTTCCCTGTGCCGCCTCGTCCCTGTTTCTAACCTGCCACCCGCTCACCGATTCGGCTGTTCGGTCTCTGTCCCCCCGGTCCCTAACCGGGCCGTTCCCTGTCGCGGTCCCCCGGGTCCCCTGCCCCAGCTCCCCTCAGGCCCCACACGGCCCGTGGGCGTAGCCTCCCGCTGTCGTCACACGCCGGGGCTCCGCCTCTCCGTGACGTCATCACGGCGCGCCGCTGCCCTCAGCCCCGCACCGCCATGTCCTTGTGGGTGTCCCGGCTCGGCCGGGCTGCGGCCGCCCGGGGTCGACGGGGGAGCTCCGGGCCGGACAGCGCCGCGCTGGGCTCCGTCCTGCTGGGGGTGAGTGGAGGTGGCTGCGCAGGGCTCTGTGCGGAGCTCCGTCCTGCTGGGGGTGGGTGAGGAGAGACAAGCTGGGGCCGGGGATGCCTCTCCCCGCGGTTGGGCTGTCCCTTGGGAAGGGGCATCCCCAGCAGGGAGCTGGGAGAGGCGGCGAAATGTCAGGCAGAATGGAGCAAATGCCGGAGAGTGGAGTGCAGTGACCTTCGGCTGTGGTCCGTGGTGCTGCGAGGAAAGGAGTGTTAAATTGAAATGAACACCCTTGTGTGTGAGGGAGGTCACCGCACTGCTCAGAATGGGGTTTGGACAGTGCTTTTCGGGGTCTGTGGGAGGCTCTGAGCGGGGCTCAGAAAGGCCCTGCCTTCAGCACCATAGCCCGTGTAGGTCCCTCTTGCCACCTCTCAGAAATCGTGGAATAGTTAAGGCTGAAAAAGATATTCAAGGTTACCAAGTCCAAATTTTTGCCCATTAAGTCATAATGAAATGAAGCTGTAACTTTCCTGAGAGTGGGTTTAGTGTTACTGTGTGCCCAAAACCACACAAAATACAAGCAAAAGTCTGATGTGGGGTCTCTTTTTGGAACTCTGGGTGTGTCATGTGTCTGGCCTTCAGATTGAAATTTGTTGCATGCTTTCTGTCTTCTCACCCTTTAATTTCATGAACAACTTCCCAGCCTAACCATTGCTGCAGTTACTAAGCTGCAATGACAATGCTGAGGTTACTGAGTAAAAATTCCTTGTATTAGATGCATTAGAGTATGACCTGTGTGTGTCTGAAAAAGCAACATTTTTAGCTAAAAAACCCCTCCAAATCTGCTGACTTCCATGTGTTTTCCTCCAGGCAAGAATCCACACCAGCCCTGAGCAGAGCCTGCAGTATGGGTGGCTGGCCTATATGTTGGGAGAAAGGGCCAGCAAGAAGTTCACAGAGCACAGCAAAGTCTTCACAGTGGAGGGGAATCTGTCTTCTGGGAAGGGCAAGCTGGCCCAGCAAATAGCAGAAAAACTGGGTATGCCTCACTCTGACTGTGTCCCTGAGAGCTGACAGAGTTTAGATGTGACTCTTGTGCAGAGGAAGCTCACTAGAGCAGCAGCTCCTGCCTGGGAAATGCCAGAGGGACTGGGGAGGGTTTGTGGATGAGGTTGGTGAGGTTTGGGATGGGCATTTGTTGAGAGTGAAGCTTCAGTTCAGGTGGAGTGGTTGTGCTCACTGCTCCTGGAGAGCTTGGGTTTTCCACATGGCTGTGCTTGGAGCAGCTCAGCCCTCCCTGGGCAGTGGCAGTGCTTGGAGTTTGGGCTCATTGCCCTCTGCTGTGGTGGACAGGGGGCTGGGGCTGTTGGGCAGCTGGTCAGGGAACACCTGTGTGTTCAGTAGCTGAAGAGGTGTTTGCTGCCAATGAACACAGCCTATTTCTGCTGTGGGTTTCTTCTCTTTTCCAGGAATGAAGCACTTCCCCGAGGCAGACATCCACTACCAGGACAGGATCTCTGGGGACGGGAAGCTGCTGCCTGAGAAGTTCAATGGCTTCTGTAACCTGGAGAAGTTCTACACGGACCCCAAGTCTCCCGACGGGCACTCGTACCGCCTGCAGTCCTGGATCTTCGGGAGCCGTGTCCTGCAGTACGCCGACGCCCTGGAGCACCTGCTCAGCACAGGTTGGGGGAGGGTGCAATGCTTTGGGCTGGAAGGGGCCTTGCAGCTCCTTCTGTTCCAACCTGGAGCCCGTTCTCCCTCGCAGGTCAAGGCGTGGTGCTGGAGCGCTCTCCCTACAGCGACTTCGTGTTCCTGGATGCCATGTTAGAGCAGGGATATGTCCACAAGAGATGTGAGTTCCTGCCAGCAAAACGAAGCTGTTTTGCCATAATCTCTCAGAATGTTTGGTCGTTTACTTTACTTCAAGAAAGAAACAAAAAATTCCTGCTTAGAAGGAAGGATTCCTTTAGATATTTAGTGTTCGTAAATGTTGCTGGGTGGAGCCAGTCTGGTCTCAGTGGCAGTGAGAGGACAAAAGATAAAAGGCACGAATTGAAATGCAAAATGTTTCATTTGTAAGGAAAAACCCTTTTTCACTCTGAATGGAGTCAAACCCTGGAGCAAATCACCCGGGATCTCCCCCCTGGAGATACTTAGAATGCTGTGGGTGGAGTTCTCAGCAGAGTGGTTGAACCGGGTGATTTGGGGATGTTCCTCCCAGCCTGAGTGATTTGGTTTGGGGTTATGGGCACTGAGCTCCTGAGCTGTGCCTGTTCTTAGTAAATCTTAGTAAATTCTTAGTAAATTCTTGGAGGTAGTGTTCTTTTGGCTGCTCCTGAGGTGGAGATAAATCCAACAGCAAAACCAGGAGGCAGTCAAGAAAACAGCTAAGAGGTGTGTGTTTTTTACCACCTACTGTAAGTTGCTGGATGGCTTTGAGAGCTGGTTATAGTGACCTGTGTCTTCCTGCTCTGCATTGCTGAGGCAGCAAAGCCCAGCAACCCACAATTTAATACAAAATCCCAATTTGGATTGTACTGGAATCCTTAGGGAACAAATATCTTGATTAAAGCTACTGCTGCTTACTGTCTCTAAATGATGGAGGAAAAGCTGAGATTCCTCTAAAGCTGAGTCAGAAATAAAGTCCCTCTGATATAACTGGATTTAGATTCTTTGATCTCAGTGCATGGAACTGGAGGTAGTTTATTCTGGAAACTTCTGAATTCTGTTTGAGGAAAAGCCTACCCTGAACTTGCTCTATGAACCCAGAAGAAGAGACTGCAAATACAGAGGTGGGGAATGTGATTTATTTGTGTTTTACACAGGCCTTGATCACTACAAAGAGATCAAGGAGATCAGCATTTCTGAGTTCCTGCCACCTCACTTGGTCATTTATGTAGATATGCCTGTCCCAGAGGTGCAGAAGAGTATTCAAGAAAAAGGCAAGGTAATTTGATCTCTGATTATTGCCTGGTTATCTCTTTATTATTACCTGTCTCTCACAATTGCTGCCTGCTACTGTCTGTTGTAATCACACCTCAGGTGTGAGTCCTTTGGGCTTTGCTGCTGAATTCTGCTTCTGAGGAGCTGCTTGTCCTCTGAGATGTGAGATCTGTGTGGTGGTGGTGACTCTGTGGGTATTCTTGCATGCTTGCTTTAAAAAAAAAAAGGCAAAAATCAACTTTTTTTGTGACTGCATCACTATGCTGTCGTTTGTGGAATGAGAAATCGTTTTAAGAGCAGGTGAATTTTTATACCAGGCTGTGTAGCTGCCACTTCAGGAGCCGTGGGCAGGTGATGTGCTGCTTGCAGTGCACTTAGAGATGAGCTGTTTCTTACTCCTGAGTGCCAGGAGCCCAGCTGGGCTCCCTGGCTCCTGCTTCCCAGCTGACTGCTTCCTCACACCTGTGCTGGGGTTCATGTGAGAGTCACCTGGGATCAGCAAGTTCACTTAACTCCCTGAAATCCAGCAAATCACTGCTGGATGGCTGCCTTAGTGAGCTAGTCTTGGCTCAGGAAAGCTGTAGAGTGCTTTTGGCTAATGACTAATCTAAATAAGGTTTTTAATTTGGGCCTTTTTCCCCCCTTTTCTTTGATACTTAGATGTGTACTTGTAACTGTTTGCAGATGTGTTATGAGGATTAAAAGATGTTTGTCTTGCCTTGTTCAAAGGTTATGGGCAATGGAGTTTAACTCTGGAAAACCTGATAGATTAAAAGAAAGCTTTGATTTATTAGAAAAAAATGCTCAGTTAAGACCTTCTTCGTGTATTGAGGGAACCTGTGAGTTCTTAGCCCTTCTGAGCATGAAAATCAGTGGCATTTTTGAAACCTTTGGACAGACATTGCTGATACAGCTTGTGACTTTTTGGGTCAGTGGCAGTGCTGAGCTCTGTAGGACTTGTTTGGGGCACACATGGTAGGTCAGAGAAGTCCCTGGTGTTTTGCAAATGTGGTATTGAAAGTGCACTCTGTGGAAATCAAGCTGGTTAACAGCAGGGATGGTATCCATGACATTTCACAGGAGTTTGGAGTGGGTGTTTGCCCATGCACTTGTCTGAAACTGTGGAAATATGTGCAAATTTGGCCTCCTTATGGAAAAGGTGGACTCAGACAGTCTTCTCCTGTTTTCTGGGTGGCTATTACAGCTCCCTGGAATGTGTAGTTAGCAGGGATGAATCAGTCCTTGGATAGCTGAGGGCTACTCTAGGTATTTCGTGGCATGCAAGGAATTCCAAACACTCCAAATGCCTTAATTCTTTGAAACTTTCACTGATGTGCACGTGGTTCAGTTGGATGTTTGACTGCTTATACCAGAGAGAGCCCTTGGCAGGTGGTGGAGCAACCCTTGGAGTCTGTGCTGGTGGGAAAAGAAACAAAGTTAATTCCACAGCTTTCTCTGTTTGTTTGTTTGTTTGTTTGTTTGTTTGTTTGTAGCCATATGAGAAGAAGGTGTCTCCTTCCTATCTCCAGAGCATTGAGGAGGCTTACAAGAAGACCTTCCTACCAGAGATCAGGTTAGCAAAGCAAAATGTTTTGCCTCTTACATCTTTGAGCAAAAACGTGTGCAAACCTTAAAATCTCTGCCAATATCAGCAAACCACGTGAAAAAAGCCTCCTTGTGCTAGGGGTACAGTAGTGTGCCCTAGTGAAGGGGTGCTGTGTTCACAGCATAAGCATGTGTGAGTGTAGTTACCTCTGCCATCCCAGAAGCACGATGCCAGCCTTGGAAGATTAAAGTGGGTTCAGGGCTGGTGTGCAGAATGCCACAGCTATGGCTGTGTGTGTGTTTGCATGACCTGAGGAGAGAGTGATGCAATACAAGCTTTCCTCAGGCCTTTCTGGAAACTTTTAGGGCTTTTCTCTCCTCAAAAAGTCGTTTCAGTTGTTAGAGAATCCCAGAATGGTTTGTGTTGGAGGGACCTTAAAGCCCATCCAGTGCCATGGCAGGGACACCTTCCTCTATCCCAGGCTGCTCCAAGCCCTCTAGGACCTGGCCTTGGGCACTTCCAGAGATCCAGGGGCAGCCACAGCTTCTCTGGGCCACCTGTGCCAGGGCCTCAACCCCCTCCCAGGGAACAATTCCTTCCCAATATCCCATCCAGCCCTGCCCTCTGGCAGTGGGATCCATTCCCTGTGTCCTGTCTCTCTCTGGGCTCCCCTGGCTTCCTCTAGCTGGGAAGCAAAGGTGTGTGCCCTCAAGACCCAGGATGAAACAGAGCTTGCCAGCTCTCACAAGTCTTGGAAAAGAGGTCTTGGAAAATTAAAATTGTCCTAAAAATCTAAAAGCAGAATTATGGTCCCTCATCATTCTGGAAGGGAAACTCTCAAAGGGTGTCAGATGAATTAAGTGTGTAAGTTGTGGTGTGTGCAGGAGGCTGATGTAAATCAGACTGGGTTCCCAGGTGTTCTGTAGCCTGCCTGTGTCCCCCAGGTGCTTGTTCTGTCTCCCCAGGTGGATCAGGGTGATGGCTCTGCCAGCTACTGAAGTGAATAACTCGATATTGAGCTTGTCACTCATGCAGGCAGGGGTTGTTAGTGTCACCTACGGTCAGCAGCCTCCCTGTGTGTCCCCACAGCCAGCACAGGGCTCTGGGAAGGGAATGGGAAGCCTTGGGAATGTCATCCCCTGAGGGCAAACTGGTGCAGTCAGTGGTGGGGAGAAAACTGCTGCCTGTTCTCTGCATCAGATGGAGCCCCACATGCACAGCCTGGTGTTCAGCGAGGCTAAATCCTAAATCCTGCTGTGATTTCACCTCCTGGCCCTGTGTGTGCGTGGTCAGTGCCCCTGTGAGGCCAACCCCCTCTGCTGGCCAGCCTGGCAGCAGTGGGCTCCCAGCAGCCTGCCACCCTGGTCTGTGTCTCTGTGCCCTGGCTGTGGGGGAGCTGGGAGGGTGTGAATCCAGCTCTGTGCACCTCTGGGCCTCAGGGTGGCTCCAGTCTGGGGTGAATGCAGAAGCCACAGCTGCCTTCACTGTTTGCTTGCTGGCAGTGGTGCAGGGGGCTGTGTTCATGCCTGGCTGTTACATCTTAGTTTGCTTAGTTTGACTCCCTGACTCCTGGGGATTACCAAAATCTGCTCCAAACAGGCTAAAAAGTTGTTACAGACTGCTGAGCAAACTCCTGCATGCTTTCCATGTTGAAGTTTGTTTGCTTGATCCTTGAAAAGCAGTTTGTTACTGGGCAAAGCTCCTGTTACCTTGTGCTGTTTAACTGGAGCAGCCTGATGCTGTCTAAAGTGGTTTATAGTGGATTTTTGCTTTAAAATTGATCCTTTCTTTCTAGTTGACTTGTTATGAAAGCCTTCAGTGTTTTTATTGGTAGTGATCTGTGAGCTGGGTGCTGTGGCAGGTACTGCGTGGTGATTTGGAACAGTGTTTGGGTTCTGTTTGATCTTTCTCTTTTCCTGGGGCAGAGCTGTAAGATTGGTAATGTTCCCTTTCATATCCACCACTGCTTCCACTGAGCAGCTGTTTTCTCTTGAGGAAAGCTCTGATAATCTGCAGAGTCACTGAGCAGCTGTTTTCTCCTAATGAAGCCCTGATAATCTGCAGAGTCAAATCAAGAGATGGGATGAAGTGATTTGATCAGCATCATTAATGCAATTGCCAGTGTCAGCCTCTGCTGAAGGCTGACCTCTCCCTTGGGCTGATACTGAGGAGAATCTCTTATTCCAGGTGCCTGCCCCATCCCTGGCAGTGTCCAAGGCCAGGTCCTACAGGGCTTGGAGCAACCTGGGATAGCAGAAGGTGTCCCTGCCCATGGCAGGAGGTGGAACAGGATGAGCTTTAAGGTCCTGTGCCACCCAAACCATCTGGGATTCTATGAATTTTTCTCCATGCTCCTCAACTTTGCTGTGTGATGTTTGATATGATGTCCACATTGGGCAGCTATTCCAGGGCCTTCCTGGTTTTCCAGCTGGAAATGGCTGTTGCTGAATGTGGCTGAACATGTGCAGTGTGACAGGTTCATGTAGGAACTAGTGTTGTGCCTCTGCTCTGCAAGTGCCTTTTCTCTGAAGGCTGATTAAAAAAACTATCTTCTAACCAGGAAACATTACCTTTTAAAAATGTTTTTACACTTACATCCTGCTGCCTGCATTTGTATTCATTCAGCTAGCTCAACCTGAGTAAATAGTGACAAATGAATGCATTCTTCTCTTGAAATGACTCACAGCTAGTCATGCAATTGGAAAAAGGAAAGTCTACCACACTTCTTGAGTTAGACTGAAGATTTCACTTGTTTTAGAGTAGATTGGGCAATTCTAATAGGGGCAAGGATCCACATTAATTAAATGCAAACAAATTCACATGTGTGGTTTTTAAAAAGTTTTTTCAACTGAAGTTATGTAGATATCCAGGCCATTTGCCCTTTAAAAGCAACTTTCCACCATCAGAGAAGCACATCACAGGTACAACAGGAATTCTATTGCAACATCTGGGAGCAGTCTAAAAAATTGCAAGGATTCTGGTTTGGTGTTCATGCCTTTAAACTTCATTTCTGTTCCTTTTTGGGGTGGGGGGATGGGGGGAAGATGGGTAGAGCAGTTTGCTCAGGGGAATTAAATTTCTGTGTTCTTTGCAGTGAGAGCAGTGAAGTTCTGCAGTACACAGCAACTGCAGCTGAGGATGTGGAGAAGGTAAGTTTTGCATTTCTGGGAGTAAGTTTAATAGGTTTTCCTTAGCTCAGTGAACTTTCCCCCTCGTGGAGGGTTATTAGCAGGGTAACAGAAGCCTTTTGCTCCACCATCATTAACTTTTCTCTTTAGCTGCTGTTCCCTGAGGGAAAGAGCACCAAGGTTTTTGAGACTCTGAACAGGTTTTGGGTCCATTTCAGTCCTAGGGATAGATCTCTGTTAATAACAGTAATATGATGTTAACTGGATAACAATAATCCTACATGGAAGCTTGCCAAGGAGTCATCCCCACCTGGGAGGAGGGAGAGAATTGATCATGGGCTGTCTCCAAGGGCTTTTTGGGTTTTCATCCTAATGAGGTGACATTTTTACCCTACTTACACACAGCCCAAACTCCCTCTCCTCCTGTGTTCCGTGCAGTGTGATCTTGGCAGAGAGTTGAGTAATATATTCATATGTGTGGTAGCCTGTACCTCATTAAGCTTATTAGCATATTCAGAGCATGCACTTTAATATTTAAATGCCCCTTAATCAGACTAAAATTACGTTTTTGCCCGAGATGTCCTTCAAAGTTCTGGTTATATGACTATGTGAAGCAGAAAATATTGATAAGGACTTCCCTGGTCCCAAAATTAACACTCCATACCCCCCATAGGTGCACTGCTGTTTGTGTCTAGGCCTTTTGGCTCCCTTTATAACAACAGGGTTGTGTGCCACATTCTGAGTCCTCTGCTGTTGTGGATGGATTTTTGGGTGCTCCTGCACTTGATAATAAAGGTTATCATTAATAACCAGTAGACCTCTGGGGCAGTGGGGGTTTATACCCCTAAAAAAGGGTGGGTGGCTTCAGTGTGACAGCAGATAATAACTAGAAAAAATACACAAAAAATCAGGCTGAAATGAACAAAAAAGCTGAGGTTGTGATGTGAATATAGAGAATCCAGAGCAATTACAGTTATTTTTTCTGGATTACAACATAGAAGCAAGGGTAGGAGTTGAGAGCTGTGGTATTTCAAGATGGGTACTTGGTGAATTAAAGGAAAGTTGGGATGGGGGTTAAATGCCTGGTTTTTTTCCCTGTCCTTCTCTCTGGACATGTCTCTAAGTGGTCAGAATAAAGCAGGTTGTTTCCTCCCTAGATTTTTTTGTGGTAAACCCCATTGCTAGAGATTTGATTTTAATCTTTAAATCAGGGTTTAAAGTCAGTCTAAAGCTCTTATTGTTCAAGGAGTGACTCTCCTGAGCTCAGCAATCCTGTCATTGCTCTAAATAGGGTCATCAGATGCACCAGTGGAGTCCTTAATTTGCTTGGACAAATCTGGACTAGGGGAAGGATTATTATTTGGAAGTTGAAGTACAGTGCCACAGAATGATTAAGGTTGGAAAAGACCCTGTAAGATTATCCAGCACATGATGTTGTCATTGTTGGCTGTTGGTGGTAGATATTGGTACTTGGAGGAATTCAGTTGTTTTTTCCCCCCTTTTCTGTTCAGATTCAGTTTCCCTTTGGGATGACACAGCAGAAATTTGGAAATAAGGGCTGGCAGGAGGGCTGTGGCTTGTAAGGTGTGTGTTTGCACAGGTGTATCCTCTTGACAGGCAGCAGTGTTCATTAGCCCACTCTGATCTGTTTGCCTGGGGATTTGGGAGCTGAATTTTTTTATGGCCTTACAGTTTAATAACTTTTGGTTTCCTCAGACCATGCATACACAGCTTAGAAATGATCTTTTAAGTGTGCTAAAAAGGTCAGTTGGGGTTTCCTGTTGTAATTAATTTTGGTTGTGGTGGCTGAAGGGGTAATGAGTGCTGAAATGAGCTTCATTAGGATGTTTCACACTTGTTTAGCACGAGGGTAAAACTCGGAATACAAAGTTAGGTGTATGTTGAGTTTCTTTTAAAGCCTTGGATATTTGCTGCTAGTTCCTGGGGCATGCCAGGGCATTCCTTATAAATTAAGAAATTGTTCTTCTGTCCTGGTTGGGAAACTGATGCCATTGTTAAGGAGCTGCTGGGAGAGAGATCTTCAAAGTGAGCAAAACTAATTTGAATACAGATTCCTTTCCCCTGTAGCACATTGTGAGCCCACTGTAGCACCTCTGTGCTTAGTGCTGTTAGCAGGTTCAGAGAGTTTCCAAAGCTTTGCTGTGGAGTGGAGAAGGAATTGCTTTTGTTCAGCTTGTCAGTTAAATAATTCAAAGAAATAATGGCTGTTTGAACTAACTTACCTTACACCTCTCTTCCTCTTACCTTAGAGTTAGGTTGCAGCAGTTTGTGCCTCAAAACTGTTTATTCAGTCATGTCCAAATCACTATTTCTTACCATGAAAACACAATTCTGGTAAGAGTGGATCTTCATAGCCAAGGCTACTTTGTATTAGCACTTGGTTATGGCTTTTTAAGTGGTACTAGCTGGGATTTAGTGTTTGCAGGGAATAGTTACAGTGCATTTAATGTAAAGAATACAAGGATTTTTCCTTTATCATTCTGTTACTCCATTGCTGACATTGCTCACCTGTCAGTGGATTGACAGTGTGCCATCAGGAATTTGGCCATGACCTCAGCTTTATCCTTTCCCTGTGGAAAAGGTCTCTGGAGAGGGATGTTTGGAGCTGTCACAATCCACTCCTTCCCAGGTTGCTCCAAGGTGTGATCTCCACCTCACCAGACAGCTGAAGTGCATCCTCCTGACACCAGGGCAGCTTTCCCTCAGCTGCAGGCAGCCAGCTGTGATGAGCAATTACCTCCTGGAGCAGCAAAGATGTGTTTTCTGGTGGGGCCAGGCTGTAAATGAAGCTCAAACCCAGGACTGATATGTTTGGGGATGCTGAAGGAATGATTTGCTGGGCTGGCATTGCTTGTTTGAAGGGTTCTGAGCTGTGAGTGTTACCTTTCCTGTCGTGCCTGGGTGGCTCCTGGTGGCTGTGAAATCCTGGACCCTTGGACTCATTGCTGCAGCCCAGGCAGTTCTGAGTTTCCCAGCCTGAAATGTGCCATTGTTTCTGTGCTGTGAAGCACACAGCACCCAGGCAGATGCCACACCTGCTCCCCTGCCTGTCTCAGGAAATGTGCTACTGAGCCTCTCTGGGAATAAAACCGACCAAACTTTAATTTTTGTAACAAAAAGGAGTTAAATTTAACCTTATCTCCGTTCCCTCCTCATTTTCCCTCAGGGGTGAGGTTGTACCTTCTTTGCCTTTTAGCCCCAGTGGCAGGTTAAGGAAGACTGTCTTGGATCAGGTAAGAATTTGGCAACAAGGCACCTCTCAGCCACTTTATTCCCTGCCATCCAAAGCTGAAAGCACAGGATGTTAGATCCCTGACATGGGTGCTCCTGGCAGGGCCACACCTCCAGAAACAGAACAGGGAGATGATCACCTTATCTCTGGACATCTGCCTTGTTACTACAGCTTTAGCAGTGAAGCTTTTCTCATCTGTTTAATAACCTGTTTTGATTATTTAATTGATTTTTTTTTTATCAAACCACCCCTTAGTGATCTTTCTTTTCTGATTCCAGGTAATTGAAGATATTGGGTACCTGAAGTTTGACAAGGGGCCGTGGGTGGAGCAAGATGATGTTTCTTTCCATCACTTGAGACTTCAGTAAGTGTGATGTCATCCAGCCCCTGAGCAATTCTTGGGCATCAAATCCCAGGGAAAATGGTCAAAGTTGTGAGTTTTTAACAGTGGGGTTATATTTTGTAATATTGGTGCTTGGCACTGGAATTGGAATGTGGTGTAGCATTTTTGCTGCTGACTGATGAGACAGGAGGCTCCAGACAAGTTTGAGTGGTTTTTGTCAAAGATCCTTGTCTGCCCAGTTGGAAGAGATCAGACTCAGTGCAAAGTGACTTGTTGGAATAGAATTAATTTGATTTTAGTAATTATTTGCAAGTGCAGCATGTTTAATTTGTCAGTTTTGTTTATATAAAATACAAAGACATATATATAAAGAATATAGCTGCACTTGTAAGGCTGCTAATAGCAGAAATGAGACAGATTCCCCATTTTGCTGCAACTTCAGATTGAATGTGCAGGTGGAAATTTCAGTATTGTTACATTTTTGAAACAAAATTTAAGAGTTACATTATTTTCATTATCTTCTGGTCATCTCACAGGCTAATAGAAACACAGATTTTTAAATTATGTGCCCCTAAGTTTGTGTCTTTGTGACAGGCATCAGAGTAGCTAGTTAAACTTTTTTTTGCAGACTTGTGATATTTCTTGCATCTTACTTTTCTGTGCTGTTACTTTAAATACCTCCTAAAAATAGAGGTAATGCTCTTATTGCATGGTTTTTCTATCAAGGAGTGAAGGTAGATTGCAGAAGAGCAGTGCTTGCTGGTGTCTAAGAGGAACAAGTCATGATTTGGGTGCATTTTATGTGTCAAAGATGAGGTTTCTTTGTGTAGTAATTGGAGGATAATATCTGGTGACTTAGGCCCTAAAAATTATCACAATCAGACTTCCTTTGAAAGAGGAAATAAGTTGCTTGTTTTCCTGTAGCTCCACACTACTAGTGCAGGCATTAGGAAAGGATTATTAATTGTGGTGAGTAGGAGGGAGTTGAAGGAAACCTTACAATTAGAGCAGTGTGATAAGATACTGTATGAAAGTTCTATTTCACAGTTTCAGAAGGGAATAAATTGCTTTAAGGACTCAATTTTTCACTGAACTTGGAGGAGGGTGAGAGAGTCTTCTGCACAAGGCTCTTGTCACTGTAGGTAGTATGAAATTATTTATTTTGGCAAAAACATGGGTTTGTTAGAAGATTCCAGAAAGCATAAGTCGCTTATTTAAACCACAGAATCATAAAATATCCTGCCTGGAAGGAACCCACATTGAGCATTGAGCCCAGCTCCTGGGGTTTGCTTTTGAATCTCTTTTTGTGCTGGGCTGTCAGAGCCTCGATGAAGGGGTGGCAGCACATCCTGTGCCAATCCTGAGCTCGTGCTCAGCTCAGCTGAGTGAGGGACTCCTGGGCAGTGTCTCGGGCAGCCTGGGAAGAGCCTCCCTGTAAGAATGCCTGTGTTTGGACAGCCTTTCCCCGCGATAACTCCAGAAACGCAGCGAGCCTGCTGGGCAGGTCGGCCGTGTTGCAGTGGCACGGGGGATCCAGTGCCCAGCCCAGGTGTGCGTCCACGAACCCTAAAGCTGTCACTTTTTCTCACTCTTGCCGATGCCCAAGTAGCAAAGAGCCCGCGGTCCCCGGGGATTCGCGGCCGTCCCCCCCCGGGCGGTCCCCGGGGATGCGCGGGCGGTCCCCGGGGAGGCGCGGCCGTCCCCCCCGGCGGTCCCCGGGGACTCGCGGGTGTCCCGTGCCTGGGTGAGTTTTTCCTTTGGAAAGCCGTTTTCCCGCAGGTTCCCGCTGCCTGCTCGTGTGCTGGCTCACGCTGCCCTCTCCTGGGTGTTGCTGGCAGGCTCCAGCAGCTGTCTAGGATCGTTTAGGTTGGAAAAGCCCTCTGAGATCACGGAGTTCACCGTTCTTGGGGCACCGCCAGCCCGTGTCCCCAAGTGCCACACCCACGTGGCCCTGGAACACTTCCAGGGACAGCGATTCCCCCACTGCCCGTCCCAATGCCCGACCACCCTTCTGGTGAGGAAATTTCCCCTAATACCTAATCGAAGGTCTGCCCTGTTTGGGTTTTCATCTGCAGTTGCTTCCTTTGCTGGCCTCCCAGCTCCGGGGCCTGCGTCAGCCCTGCTGTTCCCTTCCACCCTCGGCTTGTACCAGCGTGTCTGGGGGACCCGCGTGGGTGAGCAGGGCTGAGGAGAACTTTTTTATTGCACACTATAGGGTCTAATGCACGGAAGCCCCAGCAGGGCCTCTGAGTGATTAATGCAAATTAGCCAGGTAATCAAAGCGGTGAGCCGCGCCCATGGGCAATCAGTTGCATAATGAGGCCTTTTATCTGCCTGCCTGCCCTAAAGTGCTCTCCCTTGCCCTGACAGTGGCTGTGGGATCTTGGTAAAAGGTTAAAAAGGGCTGCATTTGTGGCTTGACAGCTGGAGGGGTCTTCCAGAGGATGTTCTTCACATCTTCTCTTCCTCTCCGAGTGCAAGTCCAAGCAGCCATTCTGGCTTTTTGAATGTCTCAGGGAGCTCCTCTGCTGCCACTGCACTGTCTCAGACATGTTTTTATCTGGGCCCTTCCCAGTGACGTTTGTCTGTCCACAGGTATTGCACAATAAATGGCGTTTGGAGGGAGGAGCTGCAGGCTGTGTAGCCTTGCCTGTGCTACTTTATCAGCTTGTGGAGGGAACTTGCTGCACTTGTTACAGCAGACAGCAGCACAGCTACATCTGATCTGTCCCTGCAGTTCCTTCAGAGCCTGGTGGTGAGGGACAGAGACCCTGCAGCTGTGCCTCCCAGTGTAGTTTTGCCTAGCAAAGGGAAGAAGTGTCCCTGTTTGGCTGATTGCAAACAGCAGGACTAGAGGGGCTGGCAGGAGGTGTGTTTGGTCTGGCTTTGAAACTTCTGTCATGGAGACTCCAAAAATCTCATGAACTATTAATTGTAAAACTTCTGGCACTAGAAACTATTTTCTTTAGCACCTTGGTTTGCTCTTCATCATAAGATCACAGAATCCCAGAAAGGTTTGGGTTGGGAGGGACCTTAAAGCCCATCTCATCCCTCCCCTTGCCATGGGCAGGGACACCTTCCACTGTCCCAGGTTGCTCCAAGCCCTGTCCACCCCATCTTTTTGTTGCAGTTGAAACACTTCTTTTGTGATTTCCTCTTTGCAGTGGCTTTTCTAGATTTGAAGAGCTGTTGTTGCACCTTGTCCCCTTTTCTTGCAGACCTGCTTTTTTTTTTGGATTTTTTTCTGTTCTTGGTGTTGATGGTGAGTGTTTGCTCACCAAAGGAGTGGCTGTGCCTCACCTTGGCCATGCCATGCCATACCTGTTCTGCCTGGCCAGATGAGAGAATTGGACTCCCTTTGGCAGAGGGAGGAATATTAATTTCATCTATCAACACAGAACTTACCTGGAATGGTTTTGTGGTGTTGGGTTTTAGGCCAGTGAATGCTTTTAGGTCTCTCTTGTCACTTGAGTTTTTGTGGCTATGCCAACATCAGATGTTGAGAAATCACAGCCAAGGCTATGCAAACTCGGGGTTTTTTGTTGGGTTGCCTGGTTTATTTATTTTTTTCTAACCAGTGTCCTTCCCTTACCCCACCTTGCACCTTTGGCAAGGTGCTGCATGCTGAGAGCTCCTTCAGGAAGGTCTGGCAAAGTGTCAAAAGAGAGTAAATAGTGATAATTTTCTGCTAGGAGAGAGACAGAAAATGAAAGAAACATAAAAGTGCATGAAAATGCTTCCTGCTGAGCAGGGAATTAGTCCTGGCAAGTGGCTGTGGGTTTGTGGTTAGACATTGTTGTGGTAGGTGCCTTTGGGTGTGCTTTTGCTTAGTCTTCCAGATTATTTCTGAAGGTGCAGAGAACACAGAGAAGCCATCAGTAGCTTTCATTATTTTCTTGTGCAAAGAAGTTTTGGGAGCAGCAGGTTTGTCATTGGCCCTTAACTAAAATGAATTGTGCCTTGGAGTTGTCCTCTCCAAATGGCCCCTTGGCTGAGATTCAGGAAGGAGTGGATGACCACAAAACCTTATTTCTGTCTGTGATGTTATGCTTTATATATGCCTGGACTCCCTTTTGTGCCTTCTAGCATGTGAAATACACACTTAATGTTGTTGAAGTTAAATAGTGTTGTAGTTTATAGGAAGCATCTTTGGTGATGATCTTGATCTTGGAAAAGGGCATTTATCCTCACCTTCTCCCATCCAAACTTTGACTGGATTATTGTATTTCCTTACAAATCTGTCTGTAGTGGGATAATTGACAGAGTAAATATCAGGGTATGTTAGCAAACCAGTTTGCTTCTTGGAGCTCTTCATTGCTGGGAGGAAAGGTCCCAAAAGTTATGATTCAGGGGTAAAAATAATTGTTGGAAGATGATGAACTTTGCTTTGCTCAGGGCATGTGCTTGATGTACGTGTCAGTATTTGTTGAGAAATGCAGTTCACCAAAAACAACCCACTTTGCAGAGTTTCTGGTGTTGGATTTAGGGTTTGGTCAGTGCTGGCTGGAAAGGGATGTGTTTTTGCCAGCCACGTGCAGGTGGCACTGTCGGCCTGTGGTTAACCACAGGCAGCAGGAGGCTTTCTAGCAGTTTCTCAGGCATTTGAAATTTGGGATATCTGAAGTGCTGGTGCTGTGCAGAGTGAATTGGTGGTGGATCCTGAGATCCATCACTGGAGCTGCTGCAGCTTCCTCCAGGTATTCCCAGTCAGGATGCTGGAAGCACTGCCTCCTTTCAGACCCTCTCACTGTCTCAGTACTGGTCCATTTAGGATGGGAATTTTGCAAGGTAACGTGTGGTATTCAATAAATAAATTTACACTGCTTTTAGAGAAAGCAAAAAAGCCAGAGGGGATTCATGGAGAAGGATCCCAGGAATGATGGAGCATCTCCAAGGAGGACAAACCTGGGAGGGGAAATGGAGAAGCAGGAAGTTGGAGCAGGAGGATAAGGGGCAATACATCATAGTTTTGTGGGGAGAAGGATAAATGTTTGGAAAACAGCCCAAACCTTTGGAAGCTTAAAAGTAGCTCTTTAATCATAGAATGATGATTATGAATCCTAGAATGGTTTGGGTTGGCAGGGTCCTTAAAGCCCTGGCAGTCCACCCCCTGCCACGGGCAGGGACACCTTCCACTGGGTCAGGTTGCTCCATCCCAGCTCCATCCAGCCTGGCTCGGAACATCTCCAGTGATGGGGCAGCCCAGCTTCTCTGGGTCCAGGACTTGGCTGTTGCTGGGCAGGGTGTGACCTGAGTGCTCCTTTTGCCCTCAGTGTGCAGGACAAGGCTGGCGTGCTGGATTCCGTGTCCATCCCACACTTCGTCCCCGAGATCACCATCGGCGGCTCCGAGTTCGACAGGATCTTCTACAAGTACCGGGCGGTGAGTGCTGCTGGGGACAGCTGGGGGACAGGGCCAGGGGACAGGGCCAGCCTGCTCCTCGCAGCTGGAGAGA